>CM039511.1:10066368-10154534 GCA_022432975.1 Begonia masoniana | reverse complement strand
ATATTTTAAGGTACACGAAAATGAATTGAATCGCATACTGGTATGGTAAGGATTGACCATAATGAAACAAAAAATGCGTAACGACATCAGCTTTAATGTTAAGGGAATAAGCCAACCCTAATGAGACACGTGGATATTATACGTTGGGGGTTGATCCAACTCCCATTTAACAGGGGATCTGAACAGGAAGAGCTTTACTGTTAAGGAACGAATCAAACCTTAATGAGACAGGGATATTTATACTTTGGGTGAGAGTTTGATCCAACTCCCAATTTACAGGGGGATCTGATTTTTTTTAGGCGTATCCTGCGGTTGTTTTGCTCGAGGACCGTGTTGTCTGGTTGGTCTGTCATGGGTTTGTGCAAATATGTGTTTTAAACGTGTTGTTGGAAATCGGGTTTTTAATAAACCCTTTTTGAAGTTTTATGGCCCTCTGTTGAGATGTCATCCTGTTAAATGTTGTCAATCCATCATCCGCAGCCAGTTCTAGCCTTAGTCATCCCCCAGTCAAAGTCAATTCATCATCTCCGCACCAGTCAAAGTCAATTTAGTCATCCGCCCAGTCAATTCAGTCAGCCGCACCAGTTTAAAACCCCGTCTTCCGGTTGACGTCACCACCTTTCGTCCCATTTTTATCAGTCTCTACCGTGCACCTGGTTCACATTTTTAGTCATCCGGTCACTGTTCACGTTTTTTAAACCAATCCTGTCACTGTTCCATTTTTAGTCATCCTCACTGTTCACTGTTTTGTCTTATTCTCATTACCATCATTCCATCCTTTAAATGTGTTTTCAGTCTTCACTTCCAGAGAAGTGTTATCTCCTGTTAAGGTTTTAAAGTAGACAGTTTAAAAAAAAAAAAATATGTGCCCGTTTTCTGCAAATGTCCCGGAGTGACGGCTTCGCTCTCCCCGGACCCCGATCGTGTTTCGGTTTCGGTCGGCACAACCTAAATTCTATAAGGGGAAAACTTTGTCTGATGACAAACTTCTAGTAACGCCATCCTCTTAGTAATTTCTGGCTGAATTTAATTTCAATATTTCCATCATCAATTTGTATAATTTGATCAATCTGATTACTGTGCTGTGGTGGGTGGGGAGTTTGATGGGTGGTGCACAGCGAACGTTCGGAATCGAACCAATTTTCTGGGAAAATAACTCATCCCATTTGATAATTCAAGGGATTGGACAACATGTTGTTATTAATAAATCCTCTCGATGACTACGGTTTTTCCTACATCGCTTACGTAATATGCCTTAGGACACATCGTATTCATTCTTGTAATTAATATCGATAAATAACTACTATTGTTTCGGATTCTCCAGCAGGACATCATATCCATAGTTTGGAAATACTGAATTGAGCGACCCTTACTACTGTACCCTTTTTCCGTATAAATTTTTTTTTCATTATGTCACTAAGAATTTGATTTTAAGCTTTAATCAACATCTAACTTATTGAAATTTGTTTTGAATTCATTTAAAGACACATATTAAATAAAAGACTATCACTTGGCCAGGAAATCGTTGGGCAAACGACCATTTCCCCGAATTTATGGCCGAATCGATCGACGCGTTTCATCCGATCGCTCGGATGTTACCAAAATATGGGGGGGGGCGATCGATCGCCCCCACACCATGCGATCGATGCCTCCTCGCGATCGATCACCGCCGATTGATCGCCCGTTAACGGCTATAGATCAGCAACATCTCTGACTTTCCAGAGAGTCTGCCCCTCTTCTAATACCGATCGTCGCCCCTCCTGTCGGATCGTGGGCAGACTCTAATGTATTTTGAATCCAGAGAGTGCTCCTCTTCTTTTCTCTTCCCGTTTCTTTCTCCTCTTCGATACCCTGCCCACACACACTTCATCAACTCTACTCAACAACACTTCACACTTTTCTACATTACATTTCATAACACACTTCCAACATACAACACTACTAAACCCACATCAATTTACACTCTACCATCCCTAAAACCGATTCAAACGTATCTAAAACGTAATACCAAATTTCATAAAAACAAACCGCGTGGATCAGTTTAAAAACTGAACATTTCCCTCTATTTAAAATACAAAAACACACAAATACTAGACATTATCTATCCATTACCAGCACCTAAACGGATCATCTATGCCATTTTTTTCCTATCCTATTTCTATCTGTAATGCAGAATTGCTTAGTGTTGGCATGTGATTGTTTGGCAATGTTATTATAAAAATCATTTTTATTCAGTGTTGTTTGCGTTACATCAAGAACCGCCCAATCCGATGATGGGAAGAGAGTATAGAAGTAATCCTGATGTCCTATGGAATAGAAAATACGGAAACAACATTATTTTGAAAGATTGAATAAGGGATTGCACTTGTGTTTTTGGGAAAATTTTATTTGAAGCCGATTTGTTTGTAGATTGACATGATTTGCTGGGCTCTGACTTCCCATGGCTTAATGGATGCTTCCTGAATTTTGGGCGAAAATCTGTGCCTTTATGGAAACTTTCCTAAAGTGTCACATGAGGTGTCCATAACCGAATTGTAAGATTGTGGTTTCCTTATTCCATGATGCGGCGTAAAATCGATTTGTAACTGAATATTAAAATTGGCAGTTACCATTATTATTTAAAGCCTTCGTGTATTCTGAAGAAGGTTGCTGAAGCCATTGTATTGAGATCGAAAGTTTTTTAATTTTCTTCCTGGCGATTTTATTCTATCAACCGACGTTTGCGTGTATTCTGCAATATTTGATCCTTTCATTCACGCTACTGTGAGTCGTCGGTGATTGTTCTTCAGCATACGACGGATTTTGTTTTACCGCGGGAGAAGGTTTACATTCGTTTTTTTTTCCAAGCGTCGGTTTTCTTTCACGCCCTACGTTTCCTGCGTATGGTTTGTGATTGTTTTGCACACCTCGACAATCTGTGGATTTCAATTGTTCTATTGAGTGTGGCGGGTGTTGCATCCGAAGACTTCGATCTGGTTTTCCAGAGGTGTCCCCAGGAGGCAATTGCATTTGTTCTTCATTGAAGCTCTGTCTCGGGAGGAGACAAGCATCTGAACTCGTGAGTATTTTCTGTTTCTAGACACGTGGAGCTTGTCGTTCGTGATCGTAGCGGGGGATCTTGCCCAGGTACACGGGTTTGGGAGGACCAACAACGCGGGATTCTTGTTGTTTTCTAGTCTCGGGAGCGGTCGTTCTAAAGTCGAGGGGATCTCGCAAAAACTGTCTCGTTAGGAAGTTTGCTAGAGGCGGCGACAAAGAAAGAGAGCGTCTTTATTTGTATAAGTCCTAGTTTTTCTTGTAACTTTGTTAACTCAAGGAAAAGTTTTATATCTGGGCGTGGCCCCGCAGCACGTAGCTTGTTCCGAACTGCGTTACCAACCTCTTTGTGGTCATGTATTTTCTCTGCACTTTTTATATCGTTCACATCGTTTCTTTAAAATCGGTGTCACACAAGGATCCTTGTGTGACATCACGAACTGATCTTAAACTTTGAATTGGTATCACGCGGATCGCTTCTTTGTCTTAAGCGGATCCGAGGGACAAGATCCTTAGTTCGTGTGCGATGGACTCTATGAAAGAAGGAGGTTCTACAATGCGCCCGCCTTATTGGATGGGAGTAATTAATGCGTATTGGAAGGCCAGGATGATAGCTTTCATCAAGCCCTTGATGAGCAAGCTTGGAATCTATTCTTTACAGTTGAATCCGCCTACACTTACTGAGAAAGATGGTATCTATTTCTCCAACCGGAATAGATTGACGATAAATGAGGATGCCTTGGCAATATAATTTCCAAAGCTCTTAAGGCTATTTTCAATGGCGTGATCCGTGCAATTCCGACTTATCTCACATGTGGGAATCCGCAAAGAGAGCATGGGCAATTCTCAAACTAACCTAGCGGGGAATCTACGGTAAAGTTTTGTCAAAATCAATGCAACCACTCGGTTTGAGAATCTTAAAATGCAGGAAGATGAGACCATTGGGGAGTTCAACTCAAAATTATGTTACATAGCTAATTAATCTTTTGCTCATCGGAGAAGGTGATTTCCGAAGAAAAGCGTGGTACAAAAACACTACGATCTTACCACAAATATTTGGCTTATAAAGTTCACTCTGCCATAGAAGACGCCAAAGCTTTGTCAAAAATGAGCGAGAGGAGTTAATGGGATCTCTCAGAATTTCGAATGATATTGAGGAAGAGACCGAAACTAAAAAGGCAAAGGAGTGGCTTTTAAAATCAGAGGTACAAATCACAGCCAAAAAAAAACATTATACGATGACTTGGAGGAATCTCTAGCCTGCTCTCGAAAATTTCAGTAGAGTTTTATGAAGCGTGATGTCGGAGGAATACCCGCGGTGCAACAGGGTGTCACAACTTCAAAATGGTTCTTCAAACCAACAAGAAGCCGATAGACGAACCTATGGTCTTATCACCCGTTCAAGAATAAAGGGTATTCAGTGCAGAGAATGTGAAGGATTTGGGCACAACAGGCAGCATGTGCTAACACCTTGAAGAAAAGAAGAATTCTCTGAATGCAACCTGGAGTGAGGATGAGTCCTGAAAACGAAGATGAATTTCAGAGCAATCATGTGGCGCTTGCTGGAAGATAGAATGTGAAGAAAATGGCAGTGTTATACAGGGTGTCACAGACGGATTCTCTAGTAATAGTGATGAAGACGAAGAACCAGTCATAGAAGAAGATCTTATTGGAGAATATAAGTTTCTGCATGAGAAATGGACCGAGCTTGTTCAAGCAAATCAGCTTCTACACGCACAGATTAGAAATTTGAAGGATGAGAAGAACAATCTTCAAAATGTTATTGATGAGTTGGAGACACAGCTGAAAGCAAGTCAGGATGAATCTAATGATCTAACCAATGAGATAAGCCTCATGAAAAGAAATGTCAAAATGCTGAATTTGGGTTCTTCTAATCTCGATGATATTTTAAATGTCAGAAAATCAAGCGTAAATCGGTTTGGACTGGGATTCAAAGGTGAAAGTTCAGGTTCAAAGACTGTTGCAGTAAAGGAAAATCACTTTGTGATGAAGTTCGTAAAGGGAAGCTCATTGTCACAGCCAGTGTCACACAAGGGCTTGATCATAAAGGAAAGCAAGTTGCAAACCGGAATGCCAAGAACTGACAGAAAATCAAATTCTTATAACTTTTATCATGCCTCAAGCAGTAAAGGTAACAAGTATGTTTATGTTTGTCATTATTGCCAACGTCGTGGTCATATTCGTTCTACATGCTTCAACTATATTGCGGATCTCAGACTTGGTACTGTTAGAAATACTTCTTCCTACAGATTCCCTTATCAGAAATGGGTGAAGAAAAGAAATGCTTCTTCCCACAGATTCCCTTATCAGAAATGGGTGAAGAAATCAAATTTAAAGTGCAATGTCACACATCTCTCACTAAAGGCGATCGGAACCAATGCATGGTATTTTGATAGTGGCTGTTCTAGACATATGACAGGTGAAGAGAGATACTTGATGAATATTGTACCCGAATCTGTGGGAAAAGTTACATTCGGCAACGGTGTCTCATCGGATGTCATTGGCAGAGGAACGTTGAATGTCCCTGGTTTACCAAAGTTGAGTGATGTCTTATTGGTAAATGGTTTGAAATCTAACCTAATCAGTATCAGCCAGCTCTGCGATCAAGATCTAAATGTGCAATTTACGAAAGAAAGATGTGTTGTGTCCGATCAAAACAAAGATTGTGTTATTGAAGGAGTTAGATCATCGGACAATTGTTATCTTATTTACTCCACATCTACCTGCCTTCGGTCGAGTATGGAAGACACTATTTTATGGCATAGAAAGTTGGGACATGTTAATTTCAGAATGCTGGAGAAGCTTATTTCGAAAGGTGCTGTTCGAGGAATTCCTGAATTAAAATTTGATGAAGACAAATTATGTGGACCATGTCAAATCGGAAAGCAAACGAAGATGTCCCACCCGGTGTCACAGGGTTCCACAACTACCCGGGTTCTTGAATTACTTCACATGGATCTAATGGGGCCAATGCCTGTTGAAAGTATGGAGGAAAACGTTACGTATTCGTTACAGTTGATGATTTTTCACGCTATACATGGGTGGAGTTTCTAAGAGAAAAGTCCGACACGTTTAAAGTTTTTAAGTCAATGTGTACTCGACTTCAACGCGAAAGAGACTGTGTTATTTTGAAAATTATACGTATCCGCAGTGACCATGGAAGAGAGTTTGAAAACTCTGAGTTCTCGGATTTTTGTAAACACCTAGGGATCGCTCATGAATTTTCGGCACCAAAGACTCCTCAACAAAACGAGTCGTTGAACGGAAAAATCATACTTTGGCTGAGATGACTCCTGTTATGCTACATGAAAGGGATGTGCCACAAAGGTTCTGGGCGGAAGCAATGAATACCGCATGTTATACAATTAATCGGGTGTATCTTCGCGGCAAAACTTCTATGACACCCTATGAGATATGGAAAGGTAGAACTCCAAATCTTCATTATTTTCACCCATTTGGCATCATCTGTTTTGTGTTGAATGACAGGGAACACAGGGGTAAACTAGATCCTAAAAGTGATGAGGCAATCTTTCTCGGTTATGCTACAAATAGCCGTGCTTATCGGGTTTACAATAAAAGAACTCGAACTGTCATCGAATCTGCCAATGTTCAAGTGGACGACTCTTTGGACACAACTGATAATCCAAGAGATGATGCAGACCACATTTTAAGTAATGAAGGTGCTAGTATTTCACCCGGTGTCACAGAGGGTGTCTCAGGCGGTGTCCCAGATCAAACAGATACTGTTGATGAAGTAGAAGCTGATATCACACGCCCCAGACAACCATCTACACGTGTTCAGAAGAATCATCATACAGATGAAATTATTGGTGGTCTGAATGATGGTATACAAATCAGAGATAGGCCGCGGGTGAATTATCGAGACATGATCCAAATGGCATGCTTTACATCAACGATCGAGCCAAAGAATGTGAAAGAAGCATTGCTAGATGAGTACTGGATAGGAGCCATGCAAGAAGAACTTAGTCAATTCTCCCGAAATCAAGTTTGGGATTTAGTATCGTGTCCTCCCGATGTGAATGTTATTGGTACTAAGTGAATTTTCAAGAACAAGACCGATGAGCATGGGAATATTACTCGCAACAAGCTCGACTAGTGGCTCAAGGGTATTCTCAAATTGAAGGAGTTGATTTCGATGAAACTTTCGCTCCGGTTGCACGACTTGAATCTATTCGGCTCCTATTGGCTATTGCGTGTGTTATGCGGTTCAAGCTATATCAAATGGATGTGAAGAGTGCGTTCCTCAATGGGTCTCTTAATGAAGAGGTTTATGTTGCTCAACCAAAGGGTTTTGAAGACCCTCATCATCCCGAGTACGTTTATAAGTTGAAGAAGGCGTTATATGGGCTCAAACAAGCCCCTCGTGCATGGTATGAACGACTCACTCAATATCTATTAACCA
The DNA here is from genome assembly GCA_022432975.1 of Begonia masoniana. Taxonomy (NCBI): domain Eukaryota; kingdom Viridiplantae; phylum Streptophyta; class Magnoliopsida; order Cucurbitales; family Begoniaceae; genus Begonia; species Begonia masoniana. The sequence goes on along the minus strand of CM039511.1, from coordinate 10,147,054 downwards.
AGGGATATGAGCGAGGGGGAGTAGATAAAACCCTTTTCGTTCGCCGGGACAAATGTCAGTTTTTACTTGCTCAAATATATGTTGACGACATAGTGTTTGGCTCGGTGTCACAGGTGATGGTGGATGAGTTTGTTGCTCAAATGACCGGTGAATTCGAGATGAGTATGGTTGGAGAACTCACTTATTTTCTTGGGCTTCAAATCCAGCAAGAAAAGAATGGTATTTTTATATCTCAATCCAAATATGCCAAGAATTTATTGAAGAAGTTTAAGCTTGAGAATGCACGCCCGAGTAGAACACCCCTTGGGACACACGAGAAAATCTCTAAAGATGAAAAGGGAGTTGCTGTTGATTCACGTTTATATAGAAGCATGATTGGAAGCCTATTATATCTTACTGCCAGCCGACCAGATATTTGCTATAGCGTGGGTTTATGCGCTCGATTTCAATCAAATCCGAAGGAGTCGCATCTAGTATCGGTAAAACGAATTCTAAAAAAAGTCAGTGGAACAACTGATTATGGCATCTGGTATTCTTTTGATTCTAATGCAAATCTGGTGGGTTATTGTGACGCTGACTGGGCAGGAAGCTCCGATGACCGAAAAAGCACTTTGGGTGGATGTTTTTATGTTGGACACAACTTGGTGTCATGGTTTAGCAAGAAACAGAATTCCATTTCCCTATCTACAGCTGAGGCAGAGTATATAGCAGCAGGTAGCAGCTGTACGCAGCTTTTGTGGATGAAACAAATGATGAAAGACTATGGTGTCACACAGGGTGTCATGACCCTTTATTGTGATAATTTGAGCGCTATCAATATTTCAAAAAATCCGGTTCAGCATTCACGGACAAAGCATATTGACATACGACATCATTTTATTCGATCTTTAGTGGAGGACAAAATTATTAATTTGGAGCATATGGTGACCGAAAAGCAAATTGCCGATATTTTCACCAAGGCGTTGGATGGTGTAAGGTTTGAAGAGCTGAGGTCTGCCCTAGGCCTTTGTGTTATGTAAGCTGATTATTGCATTTATTTATTTAAAAAAAAAAAAATCGCCACTTGCATTAGGCGTTTGTTTTTATTTTTTGGCAATCTATTGGGTATTGCTCATCCTCTGCTGAAAGTAATCATTCTGGATATTCTGATATTATGTGGAGCAACACCGTATGTGACTTGCAAAATTCTGACTATTCTCTTGAAATATTGGAGGTCTATTTTCTTAATGAAGTTTGGAGCATTGTTATTATATTGGGTTTATTTCCCAACTTGCAAAGATTTGAATTATTCTTCAAAGATTTATTCTACTGTTTATGGAGGAAATCAGGAATAGCTACAAGCTTTTGGCAAGTGCTCGGGTTAATTTTTGAATGGTGTTCCTGAGGATGTTCCAGCAGGTGGGCAAGATAGTGCTTAACATTGGATTATTTCAGCAATATGGCTGTTCTCTGACTATTTTCTGTGATGCTTATGGTACTCGTTAATTACTCTATCTGGATCTAGATATGATATTTTCTGACTATATTGGCTCTGTGGATATATCTTTTGGTGGATACTATACCTTTACTATGATTATTGTATGTTTACCTTGGTGCGTACATGAATGGTTATGCTGCTGGTGGTATTTTTGAGAGAAAGAAAGTTGTTAATATGAAGGAACAGGTTAAGGAGACCAAAATTGTTGAAAAGTCAGTAGTTTCAATCGGTGTCACTGGGGGTGTCAGACGGTTCTTGCCCCATGGCAAAATTTTTTCAGCTTCACAACTTACGGATAAGTATGAAATTCTAAATGCCGATTTCTCATGGAACTGATGTTAATAGGATAATAGCGGCTTTGCTGTTCAAAGTTGGAAATTCAATATCTTTTGATTTTATTTGACCAAATTATGACACATGAAGACGGCAAGAATACACGGATTGCTCTCCTATTTCCCTCTCTTATATATGGAGATTCTGGTGCTTATTTGAATATTATATATTCTTGATTTTAGCTATCTCCCTATGGTGATTATTTGGTGATTATGTTGCTGTTATAGTAGTTGTTATTCCCTTATATATATGTTTGTCTTTTTATGGCAAAAAGGGGGAGTATTTTGGATTTTGGATTTATGGATTTATGGTGATGAGCTCTGATCTTTGATGATGATATTATGAGTAATATATTTTGATGATGTTTTGAAGCCATCAATCCAGGGGGAGAAAATTCAGGGGGAGTTCTTGAAATTATTGATTATATTGATTTTGCCAAAAAATGCCAAAGGGGGAGATTGTAAATGCAAGAATTTGCATTAGTGTTGGCATGTGATTTTTTGGCAATTTATTATAAAAATAATATTTTATTCAAGTGGTGATTTATGACTTGACAATCAAGAAACCGCCCAATCCGATTATGGGAAGATATTATAGAAGTAATAATGATGATTCTATGGAAGAGAAAAATAAGGAAACAACATTATTTGGAAAGATTGAATAAGGTATATGCACTTGTTTTTTGGAAAAGTTTTATTTGGAAAGCCGATTTGTTGTAGATTTGACATGATTTGCTGGGCTCTGACTTCCCATGATTAATGGGATGCTTTCCTGAATTTTTGGGCGAAAATCTGTGCTGTTATGGAAACTTTCCTAAAGTGTCACATGAGGTGTCACATAACCGAATTTGTTAAGATTGTGTTTCCTTATTCCATGCGGCGGTAAATCCGATTTGGTAACTGAATGAATTAAAGATATGGAAGTTACCAATATTATTTAAAGCCTTCGTTTTTCTGAAGAAGGTTGCTGAAGCCATTATTATTGAGAGCGAAAATTTTTTATTCTTCCGGGCGATTTTATTCTATACCGACGTTTGCGTGTATTCTGCAATAGTTGATCCTTTCATTCACGCCTACTGTGAGTCGTCGGTGATTGTTCTTCAGCAGACGACGGAGTTTTGTTTTACGCGTGAGAAGGTTTACTTCGTTTTTCCAAGCCGTCGGTTTTCTTTCACGCCCTACGTTTCTGCGTATGGGTTTGTGATTGTTTTGCACACTCGACATAATCTGTGGATTTCATTGTTCTATTGAGTGTGCTGTGTGTTGCATCCGAAGACTTCGATCTGGTGTTCCAGGAGGTGTCCCAGGAGGCAATATTCATTGTTCTTCATTGAAGCTCTGTCTCGGGAGGAGACAACATCTGAACTCGTGAGGAGTTCTGTTTCTTAGACAAGGGGAGCTTGTCGTTCGTGATCGTGGGCGAGGGGATCTTGCCATAACACGGGTTTCGGGAGGAACCAACAACGAGGGGATCTTGTTGTTATCTTGATCTCGGGAGAGGTCGTTCTAAAGTCGAGGGGATCTCGCAAAAACTGTCTCGTTGAGGAAGTTAGCTAGAGGCGGCGACAAAGATAAGAGGGAGTCTTTATTTGTATAAGTCCGAGTTTTTCTTGTAACTTTGTTAACTCAAGGAAAAGTTTTTATATCTGGGCGTGGCCCCGCAGACGTAGGCTGGTTGCCGAACTGCGTTACCAACCTCTTGTGTCATTTATTTCTGCACTTTTTATATCGTTCATCGTTTCTTTAAAATCGGTGTCACACAAGGATCCTTGTGTGACATCGCTGAACTGATCTTAAACTTTCACTATCAAATCCCCAAAACATTTACTTACATTTCCACGGGTCAAAATAGCGTCGACTACGCCAGCACACTCCCACGGGCCATCCTCCATCAATAAAACTTATCTCAGGTGTAGGCCGGATCGGCCAAACAAAGCACGAAGACTTACCTCGTGTCCGTTGCAATTTAAGCTCCGTCCACGAGCATTATTCACCTATGGCAATTCACAATATTCTTCGTTAAATCGAGTCTAAATCATTGAATTTCGAAAACTACAAAACTCTTAGCTAAAGGAAATTTTCTAAAACTCTATTTTAACTCATTGAGGCATTTCGTCAAGCAATTCATACTCGACATTTCAAAACCTCCATAAATGGAGTTTTCTAAAGCTCCCATATCCGATTTTTCAACCTAAACACCAAATATATCCATTAGTTCAACTTACTATGCTCGATAATCGTTAATAAGGTGATTACTAACAATTCTTAACAAAACCCGACTATTTCTACGAAAATCCTACGAAACCCTAACCGTTCAACGACCTAGAAATTGAGAATAAACCATCCAAGAGCATAGATTCTTACCTAAAACGTTGTTTGGTGGAGGAAACGTGAAGAAAACCAAGCGATTGGAGGGGAAATAGTTGAAGAGGGAGGGAGAATCCCCGTGGAGGAGTGAGTCGCCAGAGAGAAAGAGAGAGGGAGCTTCCTGGAGAAAATCGTGAAGTGTTGAGGGAGGGGAGGAGATTTGTGATTTATCAAAATTTTGGTTTGCAAAATTACTTAATTGCCCCTCTATTGATTTTCTATTTTATTTCTTTGCCTATCTCGTTATTTAGTTAACGATTCAGTTTCTCCAAATTTTCTTATTTCACCATAAATTCCAATTTATTATTAAGTCTCCATTAAAACTTACCGTTCGCAAAACGAGATTAATTTGACATATTTACAAAAATACCATTATATATTAGAATAATAAAATCTCGTAAAATCGGATGTTACAGAAGTAAATCGGTTCATGACATAAACTTGTTTGAATTACTCCCATAAGAGAATCCTTCCAATTTTGACATCTTGCATCTCTTAAATTTGTAAAAATGCTAGAATTTATTCCGGGTAATGTTAACGGTTTAAAAGCTATTTGAATTAAACCGATATGCATATATTTGAACCTACTTAAATACATCTGAATATCTTTTAAGCATAAAAGTTTAAAAGTTTTATCATTTGTATCTAAACAAATAGTTTGTTCGGATGTTTTAATAGCTCGTTTACTGATTGAATCAAAAAGTCCTAGTTTATAAACTCTTTTTTATTTAACTTCAGGAATCGTCCATTGATTTAATTGTTGAGCTTGTGAGAACTCAACGATTTCTTCATTTTTAATTTTTATAGATGAGCTTCCTATTGAACTTAAATCTATTTTTGATATGTAGTTAATTCATGACTGAATAGCTAATTGAAAAATAAAACAAATCTTTGAATCATAAACCGAATCTTTTAATTGTGTAAATTATAGTCGATTAATTTTCTTTGTACTCAAATCTCAAACGAATTACGAGGCAAGACCACCCACGGCTAACAAATACTTTTCCCTAATTTCCCTGTTCACTCGTCTGCAACGACTTACAAGATATTCAGCCCCACGTCCCACTCTAGGACTATTTGGCAAATCTCAACATGACTTAGGTGATGAACCATGAACAAAGAAAACAAAGAAAAGAATCGAAGTACACATCCCTAACGGGACTAGTGGCACACAAAACCTCAACGTGATAAGAGTTCATAAGAAAATCAAAAGATTATAATTTTCATAAGTAAAAGAATTCTTTAGATGATTCAAATATTTATCTTAATTCATTAATTCATTTAGTCATGAATTAACTTACGGATTTAGCCAATCATTCTTGGCTATGATACCAAAATAGGGGAGGATCGAGGAATTAAACAAAACAAAGATCAAAAGAGAAGAAAGCGCACTAATATTATTAATAAAAGAAAGAACTTACAAGAGCAAAAGGGAAGAAAGAGCAACCAAGGCTAAGAGTTTTTATGTTACAAGACAAACTCCAAAAACTTCTTGAAAAACTAAAACGAAGTTCCTTTATATAGAGGAACTAGGCTAAACTGTACAAAAAGTAATCAATAATGCCGAATGACGTCATGCATGATGATACTCAAAGCATTATTCCAGAATGGGACGGGTCCACCACTACTAGACTATCTTTGGTTTGAATTTGCTTTTTGGCTCCACCATAGTGGACTGACTTCTGCTTTTTCATCTTGTAACACCCGACATTTTTCGTGTAATTATTTCTCCGAATAATTAAACGGGATTACTCCGATATTAATGCAATGACTGTTTTAATAAAATTGTCGATGTGATTAATAGAACGAAGGGGATTCGTGAGACCGAATCGACTGACTAAATAATGTATTAGTTAAAAACCAATGGAAGGGCAAATTGGAGAGAAATTAAGGTTGGTGGGAGATAGCCAGTGGATAACTGACACTTGGCCACTTGTTGAGGAAGCTAAGTTCTTCCTCCTACGTGAAATCTTCATTTCACTTCTCGGCTTCCTCTCTTTCTTCTCTCTATTCTTCTCTTCCAGGCGACTGAAACAAGTTCCACACTTTGTTTCTCCTGCATTCTTCAGTGAAGGTAATTTCCGTCGGTAGTTAACAAGTTTAACGACACTATTTACTGATTTTTGCAAAGTTTAGGGTTAATGATGTAGCACCTGGTGCTATCGAACCAGCCTTTTATTATTAAAGTAATACACTTGACTAGGTAATGAATTAAATAAGGTTATTGAACAACTTGTTAAGGGTATTAGAGTAATTTACAATGTTCAAAAGTTGGGTAACGTATTTAAGGATAAGGGTTGGGTTTATTGCACTGTAGCCGCCACTCCCCTCTCATACTCTTCTCTTCGGAAACTTTCAGCTTAAGCAGCCGAGCTCTCTAGGCGATTCTCCTCGCTCGGTTCTCCTTCGACTTAGGTAAGTTTCTTTCCTTATTTCTCTTGTGGTATAGTGGTGAAATGCCTGGAGGATTGCAATGTGAGGATTTTGAGGATGCTGAGATTGAGTGTAGATTCGGGTTTTAGCGATAAGTAGGAATGCTCGGGTAGTAGAGTTTCTAACTAGATTTCTCGAACCGCTGTTTGATATTTTGAAAGGTTTAGTGAAGCCTTGATTTATATTCTGTATGAACTTAGGTGAACAGACCTCCGAAGTAGCTAGCAACCAGACAGATTTCCAGGAGCCAGGTAAGTAAAGTATTGCTTGTGCCTTCGGGCCTACATCACAAAACAGTAGGTTTATGTATGCTTGAATGTTTCTATTGTCCATGCATCATGTTTTGTTAAAAGTTACGAAAATGAATTTCATGTAAGGAATGGTAAGGTATGAACTGTATGCGACAGACAAGCTATTAAGGGAACTAATCCACCCCTTAACTTATGAAGGGATTTAGACATTGGGAGAATTGATCCCACTCCCAAGGGAACCATGGGATCAGATCAAGTGTTAAGGGAATTCATCTGCCCCTTAATTAAGTAGGAGGATGTAGACATTGGGAGAATTGATCCCACTCCCAAGGGAACCATGGGATCAGATCATGTTATGAACGAATGCGTATGCCACTGAGATGAGAAAAATAGAAACTGCATATTTAGGAGTTTAAGTTCAGCATTTTACTTCATTCATATACTGCTTTACTTACTTAGCATTAGGCTAATAGATGAGTTTTGTGATGTAGGTGAAGAAGTGTTAGCAGGTGTGTCTCCTGATCGTGTTGAGGAATAGTGGACGTTGGAGGAGTGCATTCAGGCTTCGGCATGGTAACTGATGGGGCGGTTTAGCATGTTGTCTACAGATGTGGAGGTTTAGTGGATAATGATTTAATCGAGTATATGAAGTTTTTAGTAAATGAGATTACAGCTATTTGACTTTGTTTTCGAGAATTTCTGATTTTCATGTTTTTACTGATTTTGATCAATACAATGACTTGGAGTGTTATGAATGGATTTTTGGTAAAATGTTTTAAGTCTGTTAGATAGTCGAAGCTTTCTCGGGTTATAGACAGGTTGTTTAGTCCATTGGTAGAAATTGAATAATTTTTGTATCAGTGGATATGTGTAGAGGTTTATTGCGTTCTGTGGAAGGAAATCGCGTTGATGTCTATCGGAAGAAGGAAGTCTATCGGTAGATGTGGTGTGTCAGTCTGTCGGAAGATGAAAGTCTATCGGCAAATGCCTTAAGGAGTCATGTGAGAAGCACGTGTCGGCAAATGTAGTCTATTCGATCAAAAGGTGTAGAGTATTAAGTCGTCGAGTAGTGATCGGCAGGTGTAGTCTGAGAGAGTTAAGGGGTTTTGTCGTTTAGCGAATCGGAAGATGTAGAGTAATCTGTTTGTCGTTTAGTGAATCGGAAGATGTAGTGTATGTTTTAATTCTATCGGAAGGAGTCATATTGTTGTTATCGGAAGATGTCGTGTGTTTATCTATTGAGAGATGAAATTGCTCTGACTTCATCGGCAGATGAGTTTATGTTGACTTCATCGGCAGATGAAGTGGTGTATGAAGTTCTCACGACTTCATCGGCAGATGAAGTTGTGGGTGAAGTCGTGTAGACGTCATCGGCAGAAGCCTTTGGTTTTCTACTTCTGCTTCTTCTGTTGACTTTGTCGTCGGCAGATGAATTCGACTTTTGTAATTCCTTGAGTAGTCCATCACTTAAAACCTTAATTCTTTTGACCGGACACTTGAGATATTTCCATTAATCTTTCCAACAATATTTTCACCGCTAGTTTAACCCCATTGTAGTTTTAAATAATTTTTCCGCTGCAAAGTTTTCAAATGTTTTGAACGTTTAGTAAACGTCAAATTTTGTATGTCGAATGAAGTTTTAAATTTATTTGAAATTTCTTAGTCATGGTCAAGTAATGAGTAGCGAACCGGGTTCAGATAACTCGGGGCGTTACAGTATGGTATCAGAGACATTCAGTTAAACCGTTCAAAAGATTACTCATCAGTACCAACCGTCGCATGAAAGTACTCCAACAACCGTAAGTGTTTATGTTAGCTTCAGTTATAAGATGTTTATGAGTATAGATAACTTTGTGCAGAACCTTAGACAAATGGCTAGACGACCAGGGAGACCAAGAGTACCTAGGGAGATGCCAAACTTGAGGAATGAAGAAGATTCAAGTGTAATTAGACAGCTGACAGAGTTGATGCGTCAGCAGACAGATATTGTGCGACAGCAATCTGACCAGTTAGGTGTGTTATTGAGTCGGGAAACACAAGGAAGTGCCAATTCAGGTCACGTCAATGAGCATTCAGGGGATAGATTTCGTAGGCTGCAACCGCCCACATTTGATGGAAAGTCATCTAACCCGATTGTTGCTGAGGAATGGCTTCGAAAGATAGAGAGCATGTTCAGGTGTGCCAATGTTGGAGAAGGGGAGAAAGTCATTTTGGCAATGTTTCATCTAGCAGGGGATGCACAACTTTGGTGGGAGTCGCTGGAGATCACCACCGATATTGCAACCATGTCCTGGTCGCAATTCAAGGAAGTCTTCTATGAGAAATATTTTAGCACCACTGTCCAGAACGCAAAGAAGGCTGAGTTTTTGAGCTTGAAGCAGACTGGGTCTGTGGTAGAGTACAATAGGCAATTCGAGTCTCTGTCAAGGTTTGCTGGATACCTTGTTCATAGAAATGAGGATAAAGTGTTTCAATACCTGCAAGGTCTAAAGCCAGAGATTTACAGAGGAGTGAAGTACTTAGGCATTAAAGGCTTGTCATTCAGCGAAGTAGTGTCTACTGCATTGGAGGCAGAAGAAGCTGAAATGAAGTGTGCTGGACCAAAGGAAGCCCCGCGAAAGTTCTTCCAGCCCCACCAACAGAGGGGAATAAAGAGACCCGCTGATGGTCAAAGTGGCCAAGGTTCTGGAAAGAAGGTACCGGACACCAAGAAGTTTCCTCAGTGCATGAAATGTATGAAGAGCCACCCGGGCGAGTGTAAGTTTGGGACTGGTAAGTGTTATAACTGTGAGGAGTTTGGGCATTCGTTTAAGGATTGCCCGAAGCCCAGGGTCCTTCGATGTTTCAACTGTAATAAGACTGGCCACGTCATCAGAGACTGCCCAACGTTGAAGAGTGGCCCTGCTAAGATAAAACCGAGAATATTTGGCTTTGGTTTATTTATGTTGTATGTTGTCTTATTTCTGTTATCTGCCAATTTAAGTTCAAGCACCGTTCATGCATACACGTTTTCTCTGAAAGACATGCAAATGTTTTCTGTACACGGTTTGAAGCTAAACAAGATAAAATCTGACTGAAATGTACTGGTTAAGTACGGGACCGGGACTGGCCCCCAGATCTGTTTCTGTTCTATTCTGTATTACTGTTTGTGCCTGATAGTGCACCCACTGTTCGCCAGTTCCCCTATAAGCCCTACTTATACCCCTCTGCCACTGAAACGTAATGTTCTGTACTGTCACTGTATTTCTGAAAGTTCATGCATAGCATATGCATCACTACATTGTTTTATATGTTCTTACTGAGTTTTAGACTCATAGGTGAACTCCTTGATGTAGGTATTGAACCCAAAAATGAGGACTTCGTGCCTCAGTCTGATGAATAGGTGGCTGGTGGATCGAGCTCATGGGGGTGTGGTTACTGCAGCCAGACAAATTTTGTCCCAAGGTTTAAGTATTTAAAGTAAAGTCTATGCCTGTAAACCCTACTGGGACTCTGGTGTTTAGATTTAAAACTCTGCTAGGATTCTGTGTTTTTGTTTTAAAAACTCTGTAAGAAATTCTGTTGGATATATAATGTATAGGTTCTAGTGTTTGAGTTTTAAATCTTTGTTTGACCATTGACAGTTGTCTCCTGAAATGTTCTGTCGTTGATGTATTCAAAACCTCTGTATTTGATAGATTGTGTCCATATAGTTTACATGTTCTGAAACCTACTGGAACTGCTTGAGTTCTCCCATTTCAGGTTACGCATGGATGACCTCGAATTCTAGAGCTATCCATGCAGTTTGCCTTCTTGAAATTCGTCATTTGTAAAGCATGTTTTTACAACTTCGTTTTGAAGGTTTGAAACCTTTATGCCTTCTGTTTGATGCTCTCTGCCCGCATGTCTTTCTGTTAAAAGTTGTCAAGTTTCGCCTTAAAAACTATATCTTCCGATCACTTGTACCGCTAGCTTTATTTCACTTCTACCGTTGCCTTAGAAATCACTTCTACCGCTAGATACTGTTTATTTTTGTCTTATTCGACATCTTCCGCCTAGTTTAAACCCTTTCTACCGCCTGACGTCATCTGTTTTGTCTTATTTGACTTCTACCGCCTGACGTCATCTGTTTGTCTTATTCGAATTCTACCGCATGACGTCATCTGTTTTGTCTTATTCGACTTCTACCGCCTGACGTCATCTGTTTTGTCTTATTCGACTTCTTCCGCCGCCAAACAGTGATTCTGCCATAGGTTTTTCTTCTGCCGATTACGTAAATGCCTGTATCTTCCGGTTGACGTTATCTATCATCCGGATGACGTCATCACCTCATCCGATCTCATCTGCTGCCTGTATCTTCCGCCTGACGTCACCCATCTTCCAGCTGACGTCACCACCTCTTCCGCCCAGTTTTACTCAGTCTCTTCCGCTGAACACTGTTCGTCTTTTGTCTTATTATATCCACCGATTGCACTGTTTCATTTCTCCTTGCTTCCAATCTTCCTGCTCTTCCTGCTCTCCTTCTGCCATTCATTCTGTAGTCTAGTTTTTAATTGTTTCTTTTTCTCTGTTTTGATTCCAAATTCCGAAAATGTTTTCCTTCTCTGTTAAGCTTTAAGGTTTTACTCTTAAAAGTTCAGACTGTTTTCTGTTTGTTTCCTAATGTTCTGTTCACTTATGTTCAAAAAAAATGTGTATCCTGTTTTCTGTTAAATGTCCTGGAGTGATGGCTCTCGGACCCCGATCGGGTCGGGGGTCGTCACACATCTTTTGTTGGTAAATGCTTTTTTCCTTGTGAACAATAAGGGCACCACATATTGTTTTCGATTTTAGCTTGTCTTTTTTCTTTAGGAGTATAAAGGTTACTCCAATAATCGAACCAATACCGGTTAAAAGGATGAACCATCTGAAAAGGTCTTCGGATTACTGTTCTTCAATTCCGTTTAGAAATAATTCTGCTTGTTGCATTTATATTCAAAATTCAAAAATATCCATTATTTCGGAATTCTCTTTCCTTTATCAAGCTTTTGTTGAGAAAGCTAAATAAGAGAGTCCCACAAATCGACATCTGAATAATCGTCGTCATCTGGATTTTGTGATTCCCCTACTAAAATAGAAAAGGAACCAGAGTTCATAGATTCATCACTTTTTGTTTCATCCGGATTTGTGTCTTTCTCAAGAGAAAAATACTGATCTCTGATTGTTTCAAGTAATTTTTTCTCACGATCTTGAAAACTCAAATCGGGGTACTGTTCTTTTATCATATTTTTGATCTGCATTATAAAGTTGGTAGATCCAGAAACATCAGGGGACTGTTTTTCCGCTAATTTATTGAAAAGTTCCTAGTATTTCTGAATAGCTTCATTTATTTTTACTAAACAACTCTCGGAATCAAATCGAGACAACCACTTCACATAAAAATTACGTTGAAGTTCAGGAAGTCCCAAAGGGTCTTTGTCTAATTCAAGATTTCATTGCCAAATCAATTAATTTGGAACTCGGTAAAGAACCATAGTAGATCTTGACCAACAATTATGGATTTGCAGGCTGAAAGATCAGGATGATATTTTGCCCATATAATAAAATTGTCTTGAAAAGTCTTTGAAAAAAGACTTATCTCTGGAGAATGTTCTTGCCACCAATGAAAAAACCAAAGTGAAAATTTGTCTGCGGATTTCAAAATCTCCGGATTAAGGGTAAAGAACCACGAATGAGTTCTTACCGGATTCTGATAGTATAACATAAATGACCAAACTTAGACATAGTCCCAATAATTATATTTGTGGTCCTGTAACGCCCTGAATTATCAAAACCCGATTCGTTACACATAGTTCGAACATAACTAAGAGACTTTGGACTAAATTTAAAATTTCACTCGAAAGTCTGAATTTGACATTTTTCTAAAACTTCAAAACGTTTAAAAACTTGCAGCGGAAATCATTTGAACAACAATAGAGTTAAACAAAACTATGAAACATTGTTTGAAATGTTAAGAAACAATCGGCAAATAGGAAATAAAGTTTAAACCGTGGAATACTTGAGGAGTCGCAGAAGTCAAACGCATCTGCCGATGAATAAAGTCAACGGAAGAAGCAGAAACAAAAAATAGAAGGCTTCTACCGATGACGTCAACCAGAAGAGTTGAAAACAAAAGACATCTCTCAGTGGACTGCATCTACCGATAACGTCAGCCGGATAATTCAATTATCCAACATCAACCGATCGCAAAACGACAAGTTTTACGACTTGCATCTACCGACGGCAAAACGACAAAAATCTCTCATTTCCTCCTTCCGATAGAATAAACTGCATACACCGATCACTAAACGACAAAGCATAATACCCACTCATACCGATAGTGTAAAATCTACATCTTCCGATAGAATTTAATCTACATCATCCGATTGAATAAATTTCATGTACCGATGACTTTACTGAGACATCATCCGATGGCTTTACTGAAGACATCTTCTGATAGACAACATAACTATAACTCAACATCTACCGATAGACATCATCTACCGATAGAGGACAGAACGACATTTCAACTATTTCTTGCTATGCAAACACGACTCTAAGTACAGAAAAGAATTTACTACTCCACTGAAACCATTTAGAAATAATTCGAATCATTGCATTACCCAAATCTAGTAAAAACCAACATTTAAAAACTCAACAGAATATTTTTATTAGGAAATCTCAAAACGTATTCAAAATATTAAAAATCACTACTGTCATGAAAACTCAACATACGTAAATTGAAACATTGTCAACTAAACCTTCACACCAACTGACACCAGTTAAACCGCCTCATCAGTTTACCAGGCCGAAACATGGATGTACTCCTCCAACCATGGCTAATCATCTGTGCATTCAGGAAAATCACCTGCAGTATCCTCAACACCTACATCACAAAACTCATCTATTAGTCTAATGCTAAGTACGTAAAGCAGTAATGAAATGAAATGCTGAAACATGAATTCCTAAACATGCAATTTCTACTTTCTCATCTCAGTTGCATTCACATTCATTCATAAGCTAATCTGATCCCTCGGTTCCCTTGAGAAGTGGATTAATTTTCCCAATGTTATACATCCTCTACTCGATTAAGGGGCGGATGAATTCCCTTAATAGCTGATCTGATCCCTCTGTTTCCTTGAGAGTGGGATCAATCCTCCCAATGTTATACATCCTCTACTCGATTAAGGGGCGGATGAATTCTCTTAATTGCTGATTTGATCCCTCTGTTTCCTTGGGAGTGGGATCAATCCTCCCAATGTTATAAATCCCTTCATAAGTTAAGGGGTGGATTAGTTCCCTTAATAGTTTGTCTGTCACATTCAGTTCATGCCTTACCATCCTTACATGAAAATTCATTTTCGCAACCTTTCAAAAACATGATGCATGACATACAAAATCATTCACACAATACATAACCCTACTGTTTTGTGATGTAGGCCCGAAGGCACATGCGTACTTTACTTACCTGGATCCCTGGGAATTGTTTGGTTGCTAACCACTTCGGGTCTTGCTCAAACCTAAAACCGTAGACAGTGTATTAGTTGAACTTCATTCTAAACTATCTAGGAGTCTAAGGAAATTAGTTTTGGAAGCTCAGATCTTCGTGCATTCACGATTCTGCACTAAGTCCGAAACTACACTCATTCACAACACTCCCAAAACACATACATTGTACTCCCTCTGCTATCTAACCGTCAAGTCATAAGGAAAAATGAGGGGACTCACCTAAGTCGGAGAAATCGCTGGAGAAATCGAAGGGGGGCCTCCTAGAGCACTCTGCTGAGCTGAGGAGCTGAGAGTCGAAAAGAATTGGAAAACAATGGCGGCTACAATGCATTAAATCCAAAAACCTATTCCTTAAATACGTTATCCACTTTAAAATTTCCAATTACCCTTATGCCCCTGCCTAGTCATCCATTAATCCTACATTTATTATCACCTTATAAAGTGTCATTAATTTAGGAAGAAATTAGACTTGGTTCTAAAGAACCAGGTGTTACAATGGTCATTGATTTTTAAACTCTGGTTTGCAAATACAGATAATCCTCATTCCTGCGAATGAATGATACGAATAATATAACACTTTGAATGTGTTATTGGAGATTTATTATTTCCTTCATCAAGATAATGATGAAAAATTTGTACGGATTGTGTCTCCAAAAGAATAGCTTTATAAAAATAACGAAGTTTTCCTTCTGGAGCCAAATACTGTTGAGTGCCAAGATATCTTTCTTTAAGATACCAGACATCTTTCTGATTTAAAAGCATATCTTTTTCAGAAAGGGTCATTATAGATTCAAGCACTTTCTTTTTAATAAACTGCAGTCCATTTTTTAGGACTTCTTTTGTAGTTTTCTACGGTTTTAGATGTTTTTCCTAAAGTGGGAAAATTATACTGATATTCTCCAGATTTCGACCTCGACCTTTACCCCTAAATTGGGTTTGCATCCTGCAAAAATTCTCTAGTTAGAAAATCGGGTAAAGAGTTATTTATACCCTTAATATATTCAATAGAAAAATCATAAACAGATAATTCAGATTTCCATCGGGCAAAAATCTGTTTTGATATAAGATTTTTAACATCTTTGGATAAAATGAATTTTGTAGAAAATCAATCAACTCGAAGAATAAATTTTTGATTTAATAAATCATTCTGAAATTTTGAAATACATTTTACAATATAAAGAATTTCTTTTTTAACTGTGGAATAATTTTGTTGGACTGGATTCCAAACACCAGAAGTAAAACGAAATAAATCTTCTTTATTGGTATTTGGATTAAATTGCTTCAAAATACCACCATAGCCAAGGTTAAAAGCATCTGTTTCAACAATTTTATTTCAAGAGGAATTGGATAAACATAAACAAGGTAAAACCTTTGCTTTTTGTTTTATTCACTTTACCGCATCTGTATGTTCTTGAGTGCAGGGAGATGAATTTTTTTGAAGTCTTTTATACAACTGAAAAGTTTCTTGGGCAAGATTTTGATAAAAATCACCTAAGTAGTTCAAACTACTTAGAAATCGTTGCAGTTGAGTTTTATCTTTAATTTCATCAGGAAATTTTCAAGCAAACTCAATACTACGATTTATGGGTATAATTGTTCCCTGATTAATATTATGTCCTAAATATCTGAAGCAAACTCAATAATCTTCTTTTTCAGCTAGTTATCTCTTTTTTCATTTTAATTTGTATAATCATATTTAAAAACGGTGTTCCAAGAATCCCCCGTTGTTGCAGATTTTTAACCAAAAGAAAAGTAGTTTCTATACAAGTTGTTTTATTACTTATAGAAACTTTAGATAATTTATAATTAATCTTCAATCTACTACCACCGGCAGCAGTTAAAGATTGAACAGTCTTTTTGAAATATCTGGTAGGAACAAGTCCTTCCTGAATACAATTGATATCAGCCCCACTATCCACAAGAGTGATGATATCTGAAAGCTTAAAGTCCTGATTAATTATTAAAGTGATTTGAATAAACCACTTTTGAAAAACGACACGACTAATACTGTTTAAAATTTCTTTAAAAGAGAGAGAATCTGCTTTTACTTTATCAAAAGTATTATCCTCATCTTCATCTATATTATTATTCAGATTAGAAGTTGATGCAACATTTGATTCCAACTTAAAAAGTCGTTCTTCCATTAATATTTTATACTGATCATAATTGTTACGAAGTTGACATAATTCATATTTTAAATTATTAATTTCGCGTTGTAAGTCTTGAATGGTTACAAGTTTTGTATTTTCAAGACGATTAAAAACTTCATTAATACTGTAATATTTTGAATTTGTAAATTTTTCACATTTTTCAAATTCAACGGGCTTAGATGTTGAATTTACAGTATTTTGTATTATCATTTCAATAATTTTTGTTCTAATAGTTGGATCAGTTATTTGATCTATAACCTCAATAATTTCTTGTTGAGATTTTTTAAGAACATTTAATTGATTACAACATTTATTGTTACAATTAATAATCAGGAAACTATTTTTCCATTCATTTCTGATCCCGAAGCTAGAATTATAAATGAATTAAAAACATTTTATGAAATTAAAGAAAAACAAATAAGTTTTCTTAAATTTGAAATTTGTTACCTAAAAATTGAACAGCAACTTCAATCCCCTAAAATTATTGAAAAAATTAAAGAGATTGAAGATCAATTTTTATCTGAAGTTTGTAATACTACCCCAAATGCTTTTTAGGATAGAAAAAGACATATTGTTTCTCTTCCGTATATATCTCACTTTGTTGAAAAATTAATTCCTACAAAAGCTAGGCCAAGTCAGATGAAACAGGAATATTTAGATTTATGTAAAAAAGAGATAACTACTCTTTTAGAAAAAAAAAACCTTAACCGAAAAAGCTACTCACCATGAAGTTGTACAGCTTTTTATGTTTGCAACAGTAATAAAAAAGAACAAAGAGTTCCTCATTTGGTTATTAATTATAAACCTTTAAATGATGTTTTAAAATGGATTCGTTATCCGATTCCAAATAAAAAAGATCTTTTAGACCGATTACAATCTGCTTTGATATTTTCAAATTTTGATTTAAAATCAAGTTATTGGCAGATTCTGATTTCAAAAAAAGATAGATACAAAACAGTTTTTGTGGTCCCTTTTGGCCACTATGAATGGAATGTTATGCCATTTGGTTTAAAAAATGCTCCATCTGAATTTCAAAATATTATGAATGAGTTTTTCTCAATTTATTCAAAATTCTGTATTGTTTACATTGATGATATTTTGGTTTTTTCAAAATCAATTGATCAACATATTAAACATCTTCAAATTTTAAAAGATGTTATAAAGAAATGGTTTAGTTATTTTTGTTCTTAAAATGCAATTATTCAAAACAACAATTCGTTTTTTAGGACATAATATTAATCAAGGAACAATTATAATCATAAACCGTAGTTGTGACAGCCCGAAACCCGGTCCCGATCGGGATCCGAGAGCCAAGCCATCACTCCGGACATTTGAAAACATGACATATTTTTTTTGAACTTTACTTTTAAACTTTAATAGAATTCAGAATCGAGAGACAAGAAATCAGAAGACGTATTAAAAATTTGGACTACGGTGATAGAAGACCGAAGACAATAGGAAGAAACATAGAAAAACCCTCTCTGGAATTGAAGACTGGGAGATAATATAGAACCGGGTTATAGAAATAAATAACAGAAGAAGATAGAAAAAACAGGAAACATAAATGGACTACTAGGGGAAATAAACAGAATGAAACAGGAAATAAAAATGGGAAAAATGTAAACTGGAAGACATACTGTGGAAGGCTACAATAGCCATGGACAATCGGGGGCTGTGGACAATCGCACAGAAGATAGAATCTGTGGACGTTTGAAATAAAAGACCGAAATAGCGGGCACAGGAGTCTGTGGACGTTTGCACTAAAAGACAAAAATAGTGGACACAGAAGTCTGTGGACGTTTAAAATCAAAGACAGACTTTTGACCTTTAAAATTACAGGCAGACTCTCGGCGAAGTTATCGTGGACGATAACTTTGGACGATAACACATAGCCGAATAAAGGACAGAAACCGAAGGCAAAATAGACCATTATTTTGAAGGCTGTAACGCCCCGAGTTTTCTGAACCCGGTTCGTTACTCATAAACTCAAACTTGACTAAGAAACTTTGGACCAAATTTAAAACTTCGCTCGAAAGTCAAAATTTGACATTTTCTAAGACTTCAAAACATTTAAAGACTTGCAGCGGAAATCATTTAAGCAAAAATAGAGTTAAACAAAACTATAAAAACAATGTTTGAATAAACGGTTGGAATATTAAGAAATAATCGACCAAAG
Organism: Begonia masoniana; assembly: GCA_022432975.1. Taxonomy (NCBI): domain Eukaryota; kingdom Viridiplantae; phylum Streptophyta; class Magnoliopsida; order Cucurbitales; family Begoniaceae; genus Begonia; species Begonia masoniana. Next base: position 10,128,362 of record CM039511.1, on the reverse strand, counting down.
AAAGTAAAGGTTTAAATCGTGAAATACTTGAAAAGTTACAGAAGTCAACCGTATCTGCCGCTGAGCAAAGTCAACGGAAGAGACCAAAACAGAAAACAGAAGGCTTCTTCCGGTGACAAAACGACGAAACTTTGGCTACGTCATCCGGTGGATTCAACAAACGACATCCACCGGTGACTAAATGACAAAGTCCATTTTTCCTTCACAAGTCAAAACAAAATAGGATACATCGCCCGGTCACTAAGTGACAAAAACCATTGCTCGCAACCACCGGTCATAAGACGACAAAAGTCTTCCTACATCTACCGATGACGTTAGCCGGATGATTTCCTTCATCCGATCGACTTTATCTCACATCCACCGGTGACATCAGCCGGATGACTTCCTTCATCCGATCGATTTTACCTCGCATCCACCGATGAACTTCATTCACCAATGGTTGAACTTACAAATTTCACTCAAAGCACTCAAAACAACCTGACCCTAAATAACGTCTGACATTCAACAAATAACCATTAACAAAAGAACAACATCTGTATCCTCGACATAACTTTGGAAATAACAAACTCCAACTACAATTAAATCACGTTTTCTTTGGCAGAGAAGAAATTTCCAAGAGTATCAAAACATCAAATAACTACTGAAACTTCACCTATAGACAAGAGTTAAACCGCCTCATCAGAACACCAAACCGTGGCAAGAATGTGCTCCAACAGCTTCGCCTATTCCTCAGTAAATTCAGAGAACTCTCTAGTGGTTACCTCAACACCTACATCACAAAACTCACCTATTAGCCTAATGCTAAGTAAGTAAAGCAAATGAAATGGAATACTGAAACATAAATCCTAATCATGCAGTTTCTACTTTCTCAACTCAGTTGTAATTTCGTTCATTCACTGAAATGATCCCTCGGTTCCATTGGGAGGCGGATCAACTTTCCCAAAGTCATACATCCTCTTCTCAATTAAGGGGCAGATTAGTTCCCTTAACAGCTGATATGATCCCTCAATTCCATTGGGAGGTGGATCAATTTTCCCAAAGTCATACATCCTCTACTCGATTAAGGGGCGGATTGCTTCCCTTAATAGCTAATCTGTTTCAATCTGTTCATACCTTGCCATAACATTTCATGTAAATTTATTTTCGTATTTCTTCAAAAACATGATGCATGACATAAAGAAAAACACTCAAATATGCATAAACCTACTGTTTTGTGATGTAGGCCCGAAGGCACACACAATACTTCACTTACCTGGCTTCCCGAGAGGTTCCTGGTTGCAGAATGTTCCAAGAGCTGGCTCACCTAAAACATAAGCACAATATTACTTAAACTTCATTCTAAACATTCGAAAATCTAAGGGGCTAGTCCTGGGAGTTCTTTTCTTCACCATTCCCGATTCCTCTCTAAACCCCAAATCCCATCCCTCACTCACAGCACTTCAAAAATGCATACATTGCCATCTATCAGTTACCTAGACACTAAAGCAGCAAGTAATCGAATCAAAACTTACCTTGGTTGAAGGAAAAATCGGGCAGGGGAATCGCTTAAAGGTTCCTGCTAGGGAACTGATGGCCGAGAGAGAGAGGGATAAACAGAATGGCGGCTATAGTGCATTAAACCCAAAACCTCTTTCCTTAAATACGTTATCCACTTTTAATATCTAATTACCCTTTTGCCCTCGTATACTCATTAACTAACCTAATTACTTTTTCTCCAAATTCTTCAAAAATTAGTACATCATAATTTGATAAATTAAATTTGGTTTAATAGAAACCGGGTGCTACAAAGGCAGAATGGACGTGGACGACTGTTTTACAGAAGAGAATGACAACTGTTTTACTGAAGGCGTGGACGACTAACTGTAACACCCGACTTTATTTAAGAATTTAAAATAACAGATAAATCTATTAGGTATAATCGATGAATGAAACTTTAGTATAATGTAGGTTAGGTTGAAGAATGAGTAAGTAAGGGCATAAGGGTAATTGGCAAATTTGAAAGTGGATAATGTATTTAAGGCAAGAGGTTTAGGGTAGCCGCCACCACTACTCATTTTCTTTCCCTTTCGGTCTTCAGCTCGATCGGCAGAAATCTCTAGGCGATTCTCCTGCCCAATTCTCCTTCAACCTAGGTAAGCCCTCCTTGTTTTCTTGCGATTTTAGTAGTTAGATAGCTGAGGGAGTACAATGTGAGAAGTTTCGAGGAATGCTGTGATTTAGAGTAGGTTCGGGCTGTGTGACTAATGAGAATACCCGAGTTGTGGGGTTTCAAATTTGGTTTCCTCAAACTCCTGTAATGATTCTGTGAAGTTTAATAAAAGTTTGATATATGTACTATTATGATTCTAGGTGAGCGAGCTTTGAAAGTAGCATTTAGCCGAGCGACTTCCAGGGAGTCAGGTAAGTAGAGTTTGTTTGTGCCTTCGGACCTACATCACAAAACAGTAGGGTTTATGTATGTTTGTATGTTTAATTCCAGTTGTCATGCATCATGTTTTGAAAGACTACGAAAATGTATTTTCATGGTGAGTGTGAGCAGGATGATCAGAACAACTGTTAAGGGTGACTAATCCGCCCCTTAACTGAGAACAGAGGATTGAGGTTTTGGGAAAAGTGATCCACCTCCCAATCCTACAGGGGGATCAGACCAGCTAACTATTAAGGGAACTAATCCGCCCCTTAATTGAGATCAGAGGATGTATGCTTTGGGGGATGATTGATCCACTCTCCCATCGTACAGAGGGATCAACAGAGCACGATTATGAATACAATAGAGAGGAGAAAGTAGAAACAGCATGTCTAGGAGATTTACGTTTCAGTAATTCATTTCATTCATTGCTTTACTTGCTTAGCATTAGGCTAATAGATGAGTTTTGTGATGTAGGTGAAGAAGTTACTGAAGGTATGTTTACCGACCAACATGAGGACTAGGCTTGAGGACAGGCTGGTTGGAGGAGCATTTTCAGGCATCGGTTTGGTCATCTGTTGAGGCGGTTTAATTCATGGCTGCAGGTGTTGAGTTGAGAGTGACTAGTTCAGTATAGATGTTTTTCTAAAAATTTTATGACAGTAGTGGTCTCAAAGTGTTGAATACATTTTAAGAATCTTCTGATATTGGTATTCTTTTGGATTTTGAAAACATTGTTTTTACTGAATTTTGAGTAATGCAATGGTTAAGTCATTTTTGAATGATTAAGTAGAGTAAGTAAATCCTTTTCTGTAGTTGGAGTAGTGTTTTATAACGAGGAGTTGGTCGGCAGATGAAGTTATGTTGACTTCATCGGCAGATGAAGTTGTGTATGAAGTTATGTTGACTTCATCGGCAGATGAAGTTATGTTGACTTCATCGGCAGATGAAGTTGTGTATGAAGTTATGTTGACTTCATCGGCAGATGAAGTTATGTTGACTTCATCGGCAGATGAAGTTATGTTGACTTCATCGGCAGATGAAGTTATGTTGACTTCATCGGCAGATGAAGTTATGTTGACTTCATCGGCAGATGAAGTTGTGTATGAAGTTATGTTGACTTCATCGGCAGATGAAGTTATGTTGACTTCATCGGCAGATGAAGTTGTGTATGAAGTTATGTTGACTTCATCGGCAGATGAAGTTATGTTGACTTCATCGGCAGATGAAGTTATGTTGACTTCATCGGCAGATGAAGTTATGTTGACTTCATCGGCAGATGAAGTTGTGTATGAAGTTATGTTGACTTCATCGGCAGATGAAGTTATGTTGACTTCATCGGCAGATGAAGTTGTGTATGAAGTTATGTTGACTTCATCGGCAGATGAAGTTATGTTGACTTCATCGGCAGATGAAGTTGTGTATGAAGTTATGTTGACTTCATCGGCAGATGAAGTTGTGTATGAAGTTATGTTGACTTCATCGGCAGATGAAGTTGTGTATGAAGTTATGTTGACTTCATCGGCAGATGAAGTTGTGTATGAAGTTATGTTGACTTCATCGGCAGATGAAGTTATGTTGACTTCATCGGCAGATGAAGTTGTGTATGAAGTTATGTTGACTTCATCGGCAGATGAAGTTATGTTGACTTCATCGGCAGATGAAGTTGTGTATGAAGTTATGTTGACTTCATCGGCAGATGAAGTTGTGTATGAAGTTATGTTGACTTCATCGGCAGATGAAGTTATGTTGACTTCATCGGCAGATGAAGTTGTGTATGAAGTTATGTTGACTTCATCGGCAGATGAAGTTATGTTGACTTCATCGGCAGATGAAGTTATGTTGACAGATGAAGTATGTAGACTTCATCGGCAGATGAGTTGTATGAAGTATGTTGACTTCATCGGCAGATGAAGTTGTGTATGAAGTTATGTTGACTTCACCGGCAGATGAAGTTATGTTGACTACAACGGCAGATGGTGTTGCGTCGACGTTATCGGCAGATGGTATCGCGTTGTTTGTACACGTCATCGGTAGAAGCCTTTTGTTTTCTTTTTCTGCTTCTTCCGTTGGCCTTGCTCATCGGCAGATACGTTAGACTTCCGCGATTTTTCCTAGTATTCCACAGTTTTAAATTTTAATTCCAAACTGCCGATTATCTCTTAACATTTCAAACCATGATTTATAGTTTTGATTTACTACATTGTTGTTTAGAATTATTTCCGCTGCAGGTTTTAAATATTTTGAAAGTTTAGAAAAAAAAAAGTCAAATTTTGGCCGTCGAGTGAAATTTTAAATTTAGCATCAAGACGTCATGGTTCGGTTCAGCGTTATGAGTAGCAAACTGGGTTCAGATAACTCGGGGCGTTACACTAACACTTAGCCAAATACTTAAAAACTCGAAAGACAAAAACTGAAAGGCATAAAAACAGAAGGCGTGGACGACTATTTTCAAAGGCAACGTGGACGTTTAAAATAACTGGCAGACCTTGGACTTTTAAAATAACAGACAGACTCTCGGCGACGTTATCATGGACGATAACTTTGGACGATAACACTTAGCCAAATAAACGACAGAAAACCAAAGGCAAAATAGACAACCAAAACTGGAGGTAGAATGGACGACTGTTTTACATAACAGCATGGACGACTGTTCACAAAACAAAATAAACAACTCTTTTACAGACAAAATGGACGATATTTAACAGGGAGACATTAAAAACAGAAAGCATGAAAACAGAAGGCATAAGAATTACAAATTTTATAAAAACCCGATTCAAAACACAGTTTTAAAACATGCATAAAAACATGACAGAAGTGCAAGAAATCAGACTGCATGGATAGCTCTAAAACTCGAGACAATCCATACACAACCTAAAAGAGGAGAACTCCAAGCAGTTCCAGAATAAATCAAAATATGCATTCAACTGTCAATTACAGAGGTTTAAAAACTTGAACATCAAAACCTATACATTACAAAAATCCCAACAGAGTTCCCAACAGAGTTTTAAAACAAAAACACCAAAATCCCAACAGAGTTTCCAGACATGAAATTCACTTTAAAACTTTAACCTCGGGACAGAAATACGTCTGACTGCAGCAACCAAACCCCATGAGCTCAATCCGCCAACCTCCCCAACTCATCAGCTTGAGGCACAAAGTCCTCATCTGGAGGATTCATACCTACAACAGGGAGTTCAACTATGAGCCTAAAGCTCAGTAAGAACATGAAATGCATTGATGCATATGCTGTGCATGAACATTTTCAAATACATGAACATTACATTACGTTTCACTAGGAAGGAAGGTATAAGTGGGAGGAAGAGCTGGCGCAACAGGAGTACATGCCACAACATGACATAACAGGAGTACATGACAGGGTGCCAGTCCTCGTCCACACTTAAGCATACATTTTACATTCACATTTTAACTTCCATTACTTCAAATCTGGTGCTGAAAACATTTACATGGTTTTACGAAAAACATGGATGCATGAACAGGTATTGACAAAATAAAAACTACGGGAAACAAAACACAAAGAACACGTTTAACTTAAAGCTTAACCTACGACCTAACTACCCGAACCAAAAACCTAGTATCTCCCTGCTGTAGGGCCTTAAGGGCCAACTTATACGCATGAACTTACCTGTTGTCTGAAATGCAGCAAGCTTTGCACGCACGACAACTGTGGTTCGCGAACCTAGAGTACGCAAAATCGGACATTAACCTAAACTTCAAAAAAAGAAAAAAAAAAGAACTAACGTTTAACCTAAATTCTTTAACTATTGTAGAAGGTTACTTGTAACTGGAGGAAACAGGAGAAATGAAGTTTCTGGAAATATCGTAGTCGCCTGGAAGAGAGAAAACAGAGAGGAGAAGAAGAAAATGCAAAGTGTTTCACATAAAGGGGAAGAGAAGGGAAGAAGAAGGTATGGCTTCTTCCACAAGTTTGTCAAGTGTCAATCATCCATTGACTTCCTCCCACCAACCTTAATTGGCTTCCCATTTTGCCCCTCTATGCATTTCTAACTATTGGTTTTTAACTAAATTACTATTTTAATTCGTCGAATCGGTTTTACGAATCACCCTCATTCAATTGAATACGTCGACAACTTCATTAAAAATAGTCGTTCCATTAACATCAGAGTAACTCCGCTTAATTATTCGGGGAATAATTACATAGGTAAAATGCCGGGTGTTACAGTAGTATTGAGTTTGCTTCAAAATTTCCTGATGAAATTAAAGATAAAACTCAACTGCAACGATTTCTAGGTAGTTTGAATTACTTAGGTGATTTTTATCAAAATGTTGCTCAGGATACTTTTCTATTTTATAAAAGACTTCAGAAAAATCTATCTCCTTGGACTCAAGAACATACAGATGCGGTAAAGTGAATAAAACAAAAAGCAAAGGTTTTACCTTGTTTACGTTTATCCAATTTCTCTTGAAATAAAATTGTTGAAACAGATGCTTCTAACCTTGGCTGTGGTGGTATTTTGAAGTAATTTAATCCAAATACCAATAAAGAAGATTTAATTTGTTTTACTTCTGGTGTTTGGAAACTAGTCCAATAAAATTATTCCACAGTTAAAAAAGAAATTTTTTCTATTGTAAAATGTATTTCAAAATTTCAGGATGATTTATTAAATCAAAAATTTATTCTTCGAGTTGATTGCTCTTTTGCAAAATTCATTTTCTCGTGACTTACTGTGTGGCCGATTGGCCTACACCATAAGTCAAGTTTTAATGTTGAGGATTATTTGGTGATATTTATGTTTATATGCTTTGGTTGGGTAGTTTATGGTTAGTTTTTTTGTAGGTTATATTCGTATTGTTTTGATGGTATGCACATTGTATGTTTACGTTACGCTTTTATTGTCATGCATCATCGTTTTACAAATGTCATGAAAAATAGATTTATGCATGAATTTCACGAAAGAAAATGAAATGTGATGACTTAAATAGACGAATGAAAATGAGACGACTAAGACGACTGAAATGAGACGACTGAAATGTGACGACTAACACGAACTGATAAATGAAATGAATGCACGAAAGTTTATGAAAATTGCATATACATGTTCATGCATTGTCACTTACGTAGAATTTACTGAGATTTATTCTCATAGGTGTCTCTATGGTGTAGGTGAACTCGAAACAGGTGAGAAAGGCGTTCTTCCGCTTGATGAATACACAGGTTGAAGAAGGGTGCCCGTGGGAGTGCGCTGAACAGTCGATGCGATTTTGACCCGTGGGAACCAGTTGTAGGTATTTGGTAAATGTGTATAGATAGATGTTTTAAACTTTTATTTAGATGATGGGTTCGTCTGAAACTTAAGTCTTTCGCTATGTTTTATGAATATAAAAGGAATTTATGTCACTTTGGTTGATAAAAGAAATGACCTTGGGTTTTGTTGAAATAAATTGTGAATATTAGGTTTGAGGTGATTTTGGAGGAATGAATTGTGAATTGGTTGAATGGATGATTTAAGTATGATTTTAGGATTTTGATGAATTTTATAAATTGTGGAAAGTTGATTTAAGTTAAGATGTTTTTATGAAGGAATTTTAGGTGTGAAATGAAGAAATGGTGTGTTTGGAAAGGAAAAACCAGAGAGAGGGCCGATCGGTCGATGGTTTTGGGCGATCGATCGGCCAAATTGATGTTTTTATGGTTTTGGCAGCGAGGTAGCCGATCGATCGGCTAATTTAGCCATCGATCGGCCAAACACTATTTATGCACTGTTCACAGTACTGTTCACGCACTGTTCAACTGTTCACAGGCACTATTCACGGGCACTGTTCACCGAAAAAAAATAAAAAAAATAAAATTATGAAATTATACACGTGTCTTATACAAAGTTTTATAAGGGAATTTCACTTATTTTGGAGAATTTTTATAGAGGTTTAATATTTTCTAAACTTTCTTTAGAATTTCTGAGAAAGTTACGTCGAATTACGGATCGTTACAATAATGACCCTTTCTGAAAAAGATATGCGTTTAAATCAGAAATATGGCTGGTATCTTAAAGAAAGATATCTTGGCACTCAGCAGTATTTGGTTCCAGAAGGAAAACTTCGTTATTTTTATGAAGCTATTCTTTTGGAGACACAATCAGTACAAATATTTCATCATTATCTTGATGAAGGAAATAATTAATCCCCAATAACACATTCAAAGTTATATCATTCGTATTATTTATCCGCAGGAATGAGGATTATCCGTATTTTCAAACCGGAGTTTAAAAATCAATGACCACAAATATAATTATTGGGACTATGTCCAAGCTTGGTCATTTATGTTATACTATCAGAATCCGGTAAAAACTCATTCATGGTTCTTTGCCCTTAATTCGGAGATTTTGAAATCCGCAGACAAATTTCCACCTTAGTTTTTTCATTGGTGGCAAGAACATTCTCCAGAGATAAATCTTTTTCCAAAGACTTTTCAAGACAATTTTATTAAATGGGCAAAATATCATCCAGATCTTTCAGCCTGCAAATCCGTAATTATTGGTCAAGATCTACTATGGTTCTGTACCGAGTTTCAAATTAATTGGATTTGGCAATGAAATCTTGAATCAGACAAAGATCCTTTAGGACTTCTTGAACTTCAACGCAATTTTTATGTGAAGTGGTGGTCTCGATTTGATTCCGAGAGTTGTTTAGTAAAAATAACTGAAGATATTAAGAAATACCAGGAACTTTTCAATAAATCAGCGGAAAAATAATCCCCTGATGTTTCTGGATCTACCAACTTTATAATGCAGATCAAAAATATGATAAAAGAACAGTACCCTGATTTGAGTTTTCAAGATCGTGAGAAAAAATTACTTGAAACAATCAGAGATCAGTATTTTTCTCTTGAGAAAGACACAAATCCGGATGAAACAAAAAGTGATGAATCTATGAACTCTGGTTCCTTTTTTGTTTTAGCAGAGAAATCACAAAATCCAGATGACGACGATTATTCAGACCTCGATTTGTGGGACTCTCTTATTGAGCTTTCTCAACAAAAGCTTGATAAAGGAAAGAGAATTCTAAAATAATGGATATTTTTGAATTTTTGAATATAAATGTAACGCCCCCAAACTCGACCCAGCTCGGTGCGCTACATTGCTAAGCTATCCCGCGTTTAAAATGACGTTTAAAATAATTTTTGTAAATTATTAGACTCGGTTTTTTGGGTTTTTCGAACCCTAAAAAAATGTTGGAAAACGTGCGTGAAATACGTTTAAAATACGTCGGAAAAGGTCGGGTTAAAACATAGTAGAAATAGAAATAAAAAAAAAAATTTCAAAAAAACATGTGATGGGCGCGTGCTGGGCGCCGCGCGCCAGCCTGATCGATCGCGCGCCCAACCCAATCGATCGGGCCCTCTCGGGTCCCTTCGGCCTAAAAACACCCATTTTTGACTTTTTTTGAAATTTCCACACTTTTCTTCATTTTTTTTCATCGAGCCAAACACCTCCAAAAATTCTAAAATTTTTATCACATGATCCCGACACCCTTAACTCCGTATCTCGTAAAAATCTTGAAATACCGACTTAAAACGGTAATAAAGAAAAATAGAAAAACTAAACCCAACGTTATTTATTTAAAAATCAAAACGAGCGGCATAACGCCTAAAATTTTATAAACCAAAACCTGAAACCAAAACCGGAAAACATATAGTTTCAAACGCAGTATTTATACACAAACCAGTCCTCAAAACCACTATTCACAATAATCCAAAATGCTTATAAAAACTATCTACATCAAACTCCCACAAACTACCCGAGGAAGTGGTCGTGACGCCCCGACAATAGCCCGCACCGGCGTACCCCATACTTCTCCGACTGCAGCCTAGTCCTAGGCTGTCTCCTCTACCTCACCTGAGTAAATGTCGTCACCTACACCATAGAACACAAACAGTAAGCCTAATGCTTAGTAAGTAGGGAAAACGAATACGACCACGCACGCAATACAACTCAATCCTATCACATGCAGTTTCTAACTCTCAGTTATGTTCGTTACATGTTCGTTGCCTTTATCTTTTAATAAGCCGTGTGGATCAAGTAGGTACACATCTCATAACTATCTAAGACGGTCACGCCTTGATCCACCAAGCAAAACCGGCTAGCACACATCCCATAACTGTCTAGGACGGCCACACACGATTTGCATTGCCCACACTGATCGTAGAACCCTATAACTGTCTAGAAGTTCTTACTCACGATATCTTAAATCTTTTAGCCAAACCATTCTCTCGTAAAATGTAACGCCCCCAAACCTGCCCTAGTTCGGTGCGCTACTTTGCTAACCAATCCCATTTTTAAAACGACGTTTAAATTGATTTTTGTAAATTTTTCGACTCAGTTTTTTAGGTATTACGAACCCTCGAAAGTTGTTGGGAAACGTGCCCAAAATATGTTTAAATACGTTAGAAAATGTCGGGTCAAAACAATTTAGAAATAGGAAAAAAATAAAATTTTTAAAAAAAAAATTATGTTGGGGCGCTGCTGGACGCCGCGCGCGCATCGTGCGCGCCCCGCGCGCCCCGAGCGTGCCATGGGAGATCGATCGGCGCCCAGCGGTTATCGATCACTACCCTGTTAGTGTTTTTACACACTTACACGCAAGTGCACGTGTCGCTAACAAAGTAATAGTGTAAGTAAAGTATCGATCCCACGAGGATATTTTCAATTGATAATTAATTGCTATAAAAATCTTATAAAAACAAACTATTAAAATGATACTTAAAAACAATTAGAAATAAAAGATAAATAAGGCTGCAATAAAAGAACAAAAATTAAACGAGGTAAAATTAATAGATAAAGGCCTTGGCTAGGATTGATTTCTTCGTTACGATGATTCTGCTACTAATGCTCTGGTAATGCTCTGCAGCATTATCTAAAAAACAGCAAGAATAAAAATATTTTCTAGGATTCTGTCGAATTGCCTAGTTAAATTCAAATTAGAATTTCTTTCTACCTTGAAAGAATGTAACTAATATTGAATTTTCGATACGTACTATTCTTATCGCCAATCAAATTAATGTTAACCACGTTGTAACAATTTAATTCGATTAATTATTCGTGCATCTAAAATTTATATCTATCTGTCGATACAATATAAATATGAATAGTCAACATATCTATCGATATGATCTGACTTAGCAAGTAAATTTCACAAATAATTGTTCAATAGATAATCGCAGAAGCAAACCAAGATCGTAGCAAAATATCGCAACAAATACTATCGTCCTAACCAAGATTAAAAAGTTTAGCTACTATGCATAATTAAATGAAATCTAAAAACAATAGTGTTCATAGAAAAATAAAGCAATAAAATAAAGAGAAAAATGAGAGAATTCAAGAAACGGCGCTGGTGGGTTTCTTCAGGTCCAGAGTTTCTCTCCACAGCCGCGTCAAGGGTTCCTTCGCTGGAATTGATGATAATTTCTTTTTGTTGCCAATATCCCATATTATAATGCATTCCATAACTACTTTTCTCTCTCCAATCTAATTTCCTTCTTTTATTTTATTTGTTTCCTTTTTTTTTCAGCTTTCCAAAGTGGCTTTCTCTCTCTTTGGCTTCTATTTGTTTTTATTGCTCCACGTGCTTTAATGGAAAACCACTCTCTTTCTTCAATTTGACTTTTCTTTCCTCTTCGTTATTTTCTGCATGCCATGTGTTCGCCTTCTTCCTTCTTTCCAAATTTATCTTCCTTGATTCTTGCCTTCACTTTCTCTCCAGAAATCTTAGCATTTGAATTCGAATTTCTTGCTATAAAAATATCATTTAATTATGAAAATATAAAATTTGATTTAAGGAGAAAAATATGTTTTTTTTTAATAGAGAATCTGCATTAAATACATCAAATTGAATAAAAGCACTAATGCTGCAGCATTACATGGCAATTGTAATAATTCATACTAATTTATTATTGCAAACACTCAATTCATATAAGTTTTCTTATGTAAAAATTGCATAAAATGACTCTAAAATAAGAGTCATCAAATACCCCCAAACTTAAACCATTACTCGTCCTCGAGTGATGCAAACAAAAATAAGTCCCCAAATTATCATTAACAAATTGATGTAATTTCCAAAATATCTAGTAACTTGTAAATCATTGAAAAATGTCATCATCACAATTAAAAGTAATCAATATAGATTTAATTCCCAATAACTCAATTTCAAAGTGTGTGTGTGCTCAAACTCCATTTGAATTGCTAAGTTCAATAATCAAAACTAGAAATCACAATACATATCATAGGATGTCAACTCTCTAATATCCTTCCTAAATCCATTAGCATTCAAAGATTCTTCTTCTTTCTTTTATTTTATTTTTAAATAAGTGAGGGGATTATAAATATATATATATTTTTTTATATTGACTTTATCTATAAGTCACACTACCTTTTTACGCGATTGACAACATTGGTGATGAAGTCCTCCGGTTACTCAATAGTGTCACCTTAAGATAAATATACTCATATATACAATAGAGGAGTATAGCCAATAAATATGCAACGGAGTTCCTCCCAAAGTTCCTCTAATTTATTTCTACCCATCGAGTATCCAAAAGGCTCACTCGAAATTGAAAGTAGATTAGGAAATTGCATTTTTTTTTTTTATTATTATTATTTTTTTTTTTTATTATTAACCCCCAAACTTATTATTTATTATATTTTTCTAAGAAAAATTCTCTAATTGCTAATTTCTTTAATCAAACATTAAATTATTGACGCCTAGATATGATTGTAATGTCTAGAAAGGATAATATTCCCAAGCAACCAAAAGGAGTTTGTGTGTTAAGAACAACTAAACTTATGGGAATAAATCTTAATTGATTTCTAATAATATGTGATAATAACATTATTCAATAACTCACCAAATCAAAGGATATTAGGAAATTATATCGCACTTTTCTCTTCATTTCATCATCAATTTTTTTTTTTTTTTTTTTTTTTTTAATATAACCAGACAAGGTAACACACCAACAGAGGGTAACAAACCAAAAGATAACAACAAACACTAAAACACCAATCAACAGATACTAATTTCCCTAAAATAAAATTTAAACAACCAAACTTCAATCAACGTCCAGAGAGAATTAAAACAACCATATTCAGAGAAACAGTAAATATTAATCATCCAAATTAGATAAGCATCCACATTAAACAAACAATACTAAACAGCACACCAAATAGCACCCCCCACTTAAAAGTTGGCAGTGTCCCCACTGCCAAACAAAATTAAGTTCAACAAAAAGAAATGAAAGCAAAATAAAACTAGGGGGTTTAGGACATCCCTGGAATTCATGCTTCAGGTTCGGACTCATCATCCGAATCTCGGAAAATTGCTGCTGGGAACCGAGGGAAAACAGGGGCTGGATCTTCTGGACTTCTGGCAAAGCTAGCGGCCAATGCTGTATCACGCAGCTTGTTGTACTGCCAAAATGTTCTATTTTTTCGTTTTAAGCTGGTCAAGGTCCTTGTCACCTTGGATTGTAATTGCTTCTGAAGTTGAAGTTCCTCTTTCAAAGTCGAAAGATCATTTCTGTGCAAATCAAGCTTATTACGCACTGCCTCCAGACCATCAAGTATTTGCTGGTGGATATTGTTGGTGCTGGATGATGCTGCAGCTCCACTTGCAGCATTCTCCTCAGATTCTGGTGCTCCTGTTCCCAATCCCTCCGAAGAAATTCTCCTTATAATATTTGGTGTCATCACAGGGCCAGGAGAAAGTTCCTCTTCATCAGTTTCAGACATTACGCCAGCCATTTCACATAATCCAGAGATCAGAGAAGGAAACAACAGCTGCCCTTTCGGTTTAAGAGCATTTGCACATAAGTTCCGGTATATCACCAGTCCCACATTGATCTTTTTGTTTGTCAAAATGCAGTAGAGTAAAATGGCCCTTTCTCTTGTCAAGTGCTGACCGTGAGACGAAGGAAATAATCGGAGTTTTAAAAAATGATATCATACCTTTGCCTTCGGCAGTAAAGCTAGCCGTGGAAAAGAGACACAGCCAGTTTTTAAAATTACCCATTCTGTGTCGGGCATTGCTATTTCTTTCAATACTGATTTGAGAAATCCCTGTGATCCATAATCCTCGTATTTGTAAAACTCGTCTTCAACATCCTCCAGATTGTAAAAACTATTTATCGCTGAAGGTCCGAATCTTACATCGCATTTTCAAACTTTAATACACTCGGGCAAATCTCCCTCAAAATTTGCATAAAACTCTCTCACAATATTTTTTACTGCTGTCCCTGGAATTGCACAAAATGTTTCCCATTTACGCTCATGAATAACAGAGGTAACATAGTTCGGGTACCTCAATAGCTGCTCTTCTGCGACTAGGAATCCTTTTTCTTGAGCAAAGCTGCGTTGCTGCAATCCTTGCTCGTACCTCAACTTGGCTTCCTCCGAAATAAAAGTCATCCTATTCACTTTCTTAGCATTTTTCTGTCCTTTTTGCTTTGGCCTCATTGCTACCGACAGAATAGTGCGTAATGCTGTAGGCGTTAGTAGCAGCGTCGTGGGGCAGAGGAAAAATTTGTCGAGACTGTATGGCGGAGATTCACTGAATGTCGGCGGCGGGTTGCGAGCAGAAATTAACCCTAAATCGCTTTGAGAGAGATTTGGTGAAGATGAGTAAGACTGACATTCAAAAATAACTTATTTAAACAAAACAAAAATAAAATTATATATAAAAGATAACAGGTAAAATTGCAACTTAAAAGTAACGCATAAAAGGATATATATTTAAGGGTTGCCTCCCTCACAGCGCTAAGTGTTTTTTATAAGTCTTCAGCCAGACTTCCATTGTTGCTCCCTATTCATCCAAATTTTGCAGAGAAATTGACATAAATTTTGTCAGCTCCTCTCCAAAATAATGTTTTATCCGTTGACCATTTACCTTAAAATTCTTTCCACTTTTCTCATCATGCAACTCGACTGTTCCGTAAGGAAATACCTCCATTATTTCAAATGGCCCAGACCACCGTGATTTTAGCTTGCCTGGGAAGAGCTTCATCCTTGAATTAAATAACAAGACTTTCTCACCCTTCTTAAATGTCCTGGCTTGCAGCTTTTTATCATGCCATTTTTTTACCTTTTCCTTGTATAGTTTAGCATTCTCATATGTGCTTAACCTTAACTCTTCCAGCTCCTGTAACTGCAAAAACCGATCCTTACCAGCTCTTTGTAAATCCAGGTTTAGGGTTTTTATTGCCCAGTATGCTTTATGTTCAAGCTCAACTGGTAGATGGCAAGCTTTCCCATAAATCAAATTATACGGTGTGGTGCCCAAAGGTGTTTTATATGCTGTTCTGTATGCCCATAACGCATCATCTAGTTTTAATGACCAATCTTTTCTGTTTGGATTCACCACCTTCTCCAGAATTCATTTTACCTCCCTGTTAGATACTTCTGCTTGTCCATTACTCTGAGGATGGTAAGCTGTAGTTATTTTATGTCTGACTCCATATTTTCCCAGTAAACCAGTGAACATCCTATTGCAGAAATGTGAACCTCCATCACTTATAATTGCTCGCGGTGTTC
The DNA here is from genome assembly GCA_022432975.1 of Begonia masoniana. Classification (NCBI taxonomy): domain Eukaryota; kingdom Viridiplantae; phylum Streptophyta; class Magnoliopsida; order Cucurbitales; family Begoniaceae; genus Begonia; species Begonia masoniana. The sequence continues at coordinate 10,112,399 of CM039511.1, read as the reverse complement.
CAAAACGTGTAAAAATATTTTTCTGCAAAAATTTCAGAACACTTTTCCCTTCATTATTTGGAAGTGTCACTGCTTCAACCCATTTAGATACGTAATCCACAGCCAATAAAATGTATTGGTTCCCAAAAGAAGGTGGAAAAGGTCCCATGAAGTCTATACCCCATACGTCGAATATTTCCACTTCCAAAATATTTGTAAGTGGCAGCTCGTGTTTCCTTGAGATGTTCCCTGTTCTTTGACACCTGTCACATTTTTGAACAAACTCATTAGCATCCTTAAAAAGGGAGGGCCAGTACAAACCTGACTGTAGAACTTTGGCAGCTGTTCTAGTTCCTCCATAATGACCGCCATATGATGCTGCATGGCATTGCTGCAGCACTGACTTCATTTCCTCTTCTGGAACACATCTCCTCAACAGCTGATCAGCACATTGTTTGAAAAGAAATGGCTCGTCCCAGAAGTATTGCTTAACATCTTTCATGAACTTCCTTCTCTGTTGATAATCTAAATCGAAAGGAATTATATCACTCACAATAAAATTCACAAAATCAGCGTACCAGGGAGTTGAAGAAACTTCCAGTTTCAATATTTGTTCATCAGGGAAGGATTCTTTAATCATTCCTTTGGCTTGTTGCTCCCCCACATTCTCCAGATGAGATAAGTGATCCGCTACCTGATTTTCACATCCCTTTCTATCGCGAATCTCCATATCAAACTCTTGGAGTAACAACACCCATCGAATAAGCCTAGGTTTAGCATCCTTCTTGGCAACCAAATATTTTATTGCTGCATGGTCAGTATAGACGATAACCTTGGCGCCAATTAAATATGCTCTGAATTTGTCAAATGCAAAAACCACAGCTAGTAGCTCTTTCTCTGTTGTTGTGTAGTTCTTTTGAGCTTCATTCAATGTTTTGCTTGCGTAGTAAATAGAGTGAAAAATTTTCTCTTTCTTCTGCCCAAGAACCACTCCCACTGCATAGTCGCTAGCATCACACATTAAAATAAAAGGCGAGTTCCAGTTGGGTGCAGCTATTACAGGTGCCGTGATCAGCTTTTGTTTCAGTATGTTAAAAGCTTCCAGACAGTTTTCATCGAAGTTAAATGGTATATTCTGCTCCAGTAAATTGCATAAAGGCTTTGATATCTTAGAAAAATCTTTAATGAAGCGTCTGTAAAATCCTGCATGCCCCAAAAAGCTTCTGATTCCCTTCACTGTTTTTGGTGGAGGCAGTTTCTCAATAACTTCAATTTTTGCTTTGTCCACCTCTAAACCTTTTGCTGAAATTCTATGCCCCAAAACTATTCCTTCTGGAACCATGAATTGACACTTTTCCCAGTTTAAAACTAGGTTAGTTTCCATACATCTCTTCAGTACTTTCTCTAAATTTTCCAGACAACTCTTGAAAGAATCTCCAACAATGGAGAAATCATCCATAAAAATTTCCAATCCTTCTTCAATCATATCTGAAAATATCGCCATCATACAGCGCTGGAATGTGGCAGGAGCATTACATAACCCAAAAGGCATCCTTCTAAAAGCAAAAGTTCCATATGGACAGGTGAAAGTTGTTTTCTCCTGGTTCTCCGGGGCTATTGTAATCTGATTGTACCCCGAGTAACCGTCTAAAAAGCAATAAAAATCTTTACCAGCTAATCTGTCCAGCATTTGGTCTATGAAGGGAAGAGGAAAATGGTCCTTTCGGGTAGCTTTATTCAGCTTCCTGTAGTCCATGCAAATCCGCCATCCGGTCACTGTCCTTGTTGGTATCAATTCATTTTTTTCATTCTCTATGACTGTTGTTCCTCCTTTCTTTGGAACACAATGAACTGGGCTAATCCAGGAGCTGTCAGAAATGGGGTAAATTATTCCTGCATCTAACCATTTGAGTATCTCTTTCTTTACAACTTCCTTCATAATGGGATTCAGTCTTCTCTGCTGATCTATAGTTGCGGTAGCTCCTTCTTCTAATCTGATCTTGTGCATGCAAATGCTTGGACTTATCCCTCTTATGTCTTTCACTGTCCATGCTAAAGCTAGCTTATATTTCTTTAGAACCTCCACTAATTCTTGCTCCTGCATGTTAGACAAAGTGGTAGAGATAATAGCAGGAAATGTTTCATTGAGTCCAAGAAATACATACTTCAAATGTGGTGGCAGCTGTTTGAGCTCCACTGTTGCTGCTTCCTTGCTGGAATGCTCTCCATCTTCTTTACCATCTTCTGCTCGAATTAATGCCTCGAACTGCCTTCTGTACCCGCCTGATAATTGTTTAATTTCTGCTGATTTGATTTCATCAGAAATATTGAAGCACTCTTCATCATCATAAGGGCACTTCATGGCTTTCAAAACATTGAAAGTAACTTGCTGGTCGTTTACTCTCATTGTCAGTTCCCCTCTCTGAACATCGATCAGTGTTCTGCCAGTAGCCAAAAATGGCCGCCCCAAAATTATAGGTACTTCTCGATCGGCTTCATAATCAAGTATAATGAAATCTGCCGGGAAAATGAATTTATCAACCTTTACCAACACATCTTCAATCTTTCCCTGAGGGTGGGTTAATGATCGGTCAGCAAGTTGCAAAGTTACTGTTGTTGGCCGAGCTTCTCCAATTCCCAGCTTCTTAAAAATTGACATGGGCATCAAATTTATGCTGGCTCCAAGATCGCAGAGAGCTTTTCCGAAATAATTATTTCCGATGGTGCAAGGTATGGTGAAGCTACCAGGATCCTTCAATTTTGGTGGAATCTTATTTTGCAAAATGTAGCTGGTTTCCTCAGTCATGGCCACCATTTCATATTCTTCCAACCTCCTCTTTTTGAATAAAATGTCCTTCATAAATTTAGTGTAATTCGGCATCTGTTCAAGGGCTTCCACAAGAGGTACATTTATATGGAGTTGCTTCAAAACATCCAAGAATTTTTTAAACTGTTTTTCCTTGTTGTGTTTTTGTAGCCTCTGTGGAAATGGTGGAGGTGGTCTCTGGAATTGCTCTTCTGCATGTCGCTGCTGTGGCGATGCTGCGGGCGAAACTGCAGCATGTGTATTAATTTCTCCAGAATTAGACTTATTTTCTTCGGCCTCTTGAGGTCTTTCTTTCTCAATCCCCTCTTCTCTTTCCTGCAAACCCTCAGTAATGGGTTGTTGTTTTGCTTCTCTTTCTTGATCATTCTTCTTTGCTTTCTCTGCCTTCGGTGGTTTCTCTGGGACCTCCACTTCTCTACCATTTCTTAATATTATTGCTTTACAGTGTTCTTTGCCTGATCTTTGCGGAATTTCTGTGTCGCTAGGTAATTCTCCATTGCTCCTCGAATTCGAAGATTGAGCTAGCTGCCCCATTTGGGTTTCAATATTCTTTATCGAAGCTGCCAAATTTTGCAAAATTATATCTGTTTTTGCAGCATACTCTCTTGCAAAGTTGTCTGGTTTCTCTTGAACTGCTGGCTTCTGGAGTTGCTGATTGTAGTTCTGGACATAGTTTTCAGCAGATCTTGCAGGTACAGCGTTATTCTGTTGCTGTGAACTCCATTGGAAGTTTGGATGCTGTCTCCATCCAGGGTTATACGTCTGTGAGTATGGATTATTGTTTCGGTTATAACCCACGTAATTTGCTGACTCAGGATTCGTCGGGCATGAACTATCATCATGGTTCTCCCCACAGAAAATGCACGAAACCTCCCTTGCTTGTGGCTGCTGCTGTTTGTGCATGGCTTTAATGGTATTTTCCAGTGAGGCTATTTTTACATTAAGAGCAGCCACTTCATCTATCTCATAACTTCCAGGTGCTCTCCTTGTAGATTGCATTCTATCTGAAGGCCACTGATAACTATTTACTGCCATTCTCTCCAGTAGATCGTAAGCTTCGTTGAAAGATTTAGAAAGCAATGTTCCATTCGCTGCTGCATCGATGATTGATCGAGTTTGCCCATTTAGCCCGTTGTAAAATGTTTCCAGTTAAATCCAGTGAGGAATCCCGTGATTTGGACACTGTCTCAGCAACTCTTTAAATCTATCCCAGGCTTCATATAGTGATTCTCCATCCCGTTGCTGGAAGCTTGTTATTTCATTTCTCATCCTCGCATTCTTCACTGGTGGGTGATATTTCATAATGAACTTTTTAGCTAGATCCCCCCATGTAGTTATGGTATCTGAAGGAATGCTATTCAACCAATCTCTGGTGCGATCTCTCAAGGAGTATGGGAAGAGCTTCAACCTCAAAGCTTCTGCAGATACACCAGGGAAATTAAATGAATCACTGACTTCTCCAAAAACCTTTAAATGGCGATGGGGATTGTCTGTAATAGCTCCAGTAAATTGTCCAACAGTTTGGAGCATTTGGAACATCACGGGTTTCAGCTCGAATCTTATGGCACGAAGGTCAGGTCTGACTATTCCAGGATTAAGATCATTAAGTGTAGGAATTGCAAAATCCTGAATAGGTATATCTCTTTCATCAACAACTCTTTCAGCATTTTCTCTTTCATTTGCTGCATGCGCCATATTTTCTCCCTCAATTTGTTGTTGTTGTTGTTGTCTTCTCCTTTCTCTAAAAGTCCTTTCAATTTCTGGATCTAAGGGTACAAGATCCTGTGCGTCTTCGTCGTCCGGCATAAATCAATAATATCTGAAAATAGGAAAACAAAACAAAATAAAATAACGTAAAATAAATTAAAATAATTATAGCAAAATAATAACAACTAAACAATATCCCCGGCAACGGCGCCAAAAACTTGTTAGTGTTTTTACACACTTACACGCAAGTGCACGTGTCGCTAACAAAGTAATAGTGTAAGTAAAGTATCGATCCCACGAGGATATTTTCAATTGATAATTAATTGCTATAAAAATCTTATAAAAACAAACTATTAAAATGATACTTAAAAACAATTAGAAATAAAAGATAAATAAGGCTGCAATAAAAGAACAAAAATTAAACGAGGTAAAATTAATAGATAAAGGCCTTGGCTAGGATTGATTTCTTCGTTACGATGATTCTGCTACTAATGCTCTGGTAATGCTCTGCAGCATTATCTAAAAAACAGCAAGAATAAAAATATTTTCTAGGATTCTGTCGAATTGCCTAGTTAAATTCAAATTAGAATTTCTTTCTACCTTGAAAGAATGTAACTAATATTGAATTTTCGATACGTACTATTCTTATCGCCAATCAAATTAATGTTAACCACGTTGTAACAATTTAATTCGATTAATTATTCGTGCATCTAAAATTTATATCTATCTGTCGATACAATATAAATATGAATAGTCAACCTATCTATCGATATGATCTGACTTAGCAAGTAAATTTCACAAATAATTGTTCAATAGATAATCGCAGAAGCAAACCAAGATCGTAGCAAAATATCGCAACAAATACTATCGTCCTAACCAAGATTAAAAAGTTTAGCTACTATGCATAATTAAATGAAATCTAAAAACAATAGTGTTCATAGAAAAATAAAGCAATAAAATAAAGAGAAAAATGAGAGAATTCAAGAAACGGCGCTGGTGGGTTTCTTCAGGTCCAGAGTTTCTCTCCACAGCCGCGTCAAGGGTTCCTTCGCTGGAATTGATGATAATTTCTTTTTGTTGCCAATATCCCATATTATAATGCATTCCATAACTACTTTTCTCTCTCCAATCTAATTTCCTTCTTTTATTTTATTTGTTTCCTTTTTTTTTCAGCTTTCCAAAGTGGCTTTCTCTCTCTTTGGCTTCTATTTGTTTTTATTGCTCCACGTGCTTTAATGGAAAACCACTCTCTTTCTTCAATTTGACTTTTCTTTCCTCTTCGTTATTTTCTGCATGCCATGTGTTCGCCTTCTTCCTTCTTTCCAAATTTCTCTTCCTTGATTCTTGCCTTCACTTTCTCTCCAGAAATCTTAGCATTTGAATTCGAATTTCCTGCTATAAAAATATCATTTAATTATGAAAATATAAAATTTGATTTAAGGAGAAAAATATGTTTTTTTTAATAGAGAATCTGCATTAAATACATCAAATTGAATAAAAGCACTAATGCTGCAGCATTACATGGCAATTGTAATAATTCATACTAATTTATTATTGCAAACACTCAATTCATATAAGTTTTCTTATGTAAAAATTGCATAAAATGACTCTAAAATAAGAGTCATCACACCCGCTCTGTTTTTCTTCCCAAAATGCATCCCGTGGGTGATCGATCGGCGCCTAGTGGCGATCGATCGCCACGTGCTGTTTTTCACCCCAAAAACATCCAAAACTGACTTTTTCCCGACTTTTTGACTTTTATTCATTTTTCTCCAAGCAAAACACCTCCAAAAATTCTAAAATTTTAACCACACACTCCCGACACCCAAATCTTCAAATCCCGTAAAAATTTTGGAAAACCGACTTAAAACAGATAATGGAGAAAATAGCGAACGTAAACCCGAAGTTATTTACTTTAAAATCAAAACGGGCGGCATAACGCCTAAAATTTCTTTAAACCAAAATCTGCAATTAACCTATAAAACATATAGTTCAAACCACAACACAACAGACTCGCAACCCTTAAAATATTTACGAAAACAGTTACAAATACAATGTATCAAAACCTTCCAACCCAACATTTACAAAACAAAACTATTGACACCAAAACATTAACCTCCCACACTACCCGAGGAAGACAGTGGTCAAGACGCCCCGACAACAGCCTGCACCAGCGCACCCCACACTCCTCCAACTACTGCCTAGTTCTTGGCTGTCTCATCAACCTCACCTGTATAGAACTCGTCACCTACACCACAGAACACACACACACACACACACACACGTAAGCTTACGCTTAGCAAGTATGAAAAAGAAATGTAAACATGCACATACACCGCCCTAATACATGGCGTCCCTACTCACTCTGTTGTTTTCGTTCGTAGTCGTTTTATTAATCTTTCCATTTTCACACGTAAATCAAGTAGGTACACATCCAAGCTCCCCGCTCATTGGACGGCCACGCCTTGATCCACAGAGCAAGATCGGCCAGGTCACGCCCGGGTCCCCCCCATTGGATGGCAGCACACAATCTCCTCCCACGATACTTACGTTTTTTCCATCGAATAGAGTCCCAACTTACTGCCTCCCCGGCAAATTGCCTCCCCGACATAACATAACTCAACCAACCAAAAATTTAACAATAACCCTACCGTTCCGTGGTGTAGGCCCAAAGGTAAAACGAAAGTATTCCACTACTTACCTTGTAACGACCCATTTTCCCAGCAAGATATTGTCCGCTCTGGGAATTGGGTCGTAACCCAATATCCTCCCCTCACGGCTTTGTTTGGCGAGAACTTCCCGGAAGGTCACCCAACCTGAAATTGCTCTCGCCGAAGCACTCTTAACTTCGGAGTTCTTATGGGATCCGTTGTCAATTGTGCTCCAAAACGCGTCTTGCTATCTAGGGAGGGATCTCTTACATATGTTTCATTTCCATGTACTTCCTCAAGCGATGTGGGATTGTGACAACCCCCTCTTTACGACCCGGGATTCGCCTACACTCGGCTTAGGTCCCGAGGTTTGCCCCGCAACCCGAGGTTTGCCCCGCAGTCGTACACATATGTTCACATTCGGGTCATCACATACCTGGTGTCTCGGCATGTTTTCGCTCACTCCGTTCGACCAAATTACGCGCTCGATCATCTAAAATACCGGAAACTTAACTTAGTAATACACTAAAGGATTCTAAAGAAATCAACTATCTAAACTAACATTAACTTTTCAACCTAAAGCCACCAAACTCTATTTTACCCAAATTTTTACCGTCCACATTCAAACGGCCATAACTTTCTCGTTTTTCAACGGATTTCAACGTGCCACCCCAATTCGAAAACCTCTACACGTCTACTATTCATTGACACACTCAAATTATCAAAACAACACACTTAGCCAAACCGAAAATGTCAAAGGCAGAATCGTCCACCAAATGTTCCTAAACCAAGTTTCCAAACTTACTTTCAAATCTTTAATTTCTTTCCAAAAACCACCTACACCAATTCATTCAACAACCAAATCATCAATTTGGGGAAGAAATCTAACTTCAAAAGTAAAAATTCGGACTCCATGAATTAGGGTTCCCAAACCCTACACAACACCTCACGAAATACTCTAAAAACCTCTAAAAACATCACCTCAATGTATTAGCATAAAAACCCATTTAATCTTACCTCAAAATTCCTGCAAAAGTTGATGAGGAAGAGAAGGAAACCCTAGAAATGGAAGAGCTATGATGGAAGAAGGAGAGGAAGACAATATTTGTCTTTAAATCCTCACTTTTCTCTCTTTTATAAATCACTTTTTCATTTTTTACCACCAAGTTTCCAAAATTACCAATTAACCTCACCCCCTTTTCCTTTCTCTTTTCTTCTTTGAATTCCAACGTTAACCATCACCAACATCACCACCTTTTCACCCTTTAATGCAATCTAATAATAGCATCCTATTGGTTCATAATTGGTTTGACTTTTCAACCACCTTTGGTTTGCATTGACAAACCTTTCTTTCCTTCTCTTGGCATTGTTTCTAACCCTTTCATTAACCCTCTAATCGATTAATCTTAGACCTATACGCGTTATAGGAAATTCTCGGGTGTTACATAAAATCCCTTCGGGGTGCTACACTCCAGCACTTATTCCCGACAAAGCTATTACTCGAGGCCAGTTCTTAAGTCTTTAGCCAAACCAACCTTTCGTAAAAATCTCTTCGGGGTGCTACACTCCAGCACTTATTCCCGAAAAGGCTATTTTACTCGAAGCCAGTTCTTAACAATCGTTTTTATATTACAATTCACGCTCACAAACAAAACAACAATGCACAAACTATGCCTGCCAGAATAATATGCAAACACAACTATGCATGCCAGAATAATATGCAAACACAACCCAACGCGAATAAGAAACCGACCGTCAACCCTACCGTTCCATGGTGTAGGCCTAAGGCAACAAAAGGATTCCACTACTTACCTGACTGCTCGGCTTTAAGTTGCTCACTTCTATCGGTCAATTCACTCATCCGATAACCTATCAATTATAGAAAATAACTTAGCAATTCACTCATAAAATTCTAAAGGATTCTAAAAAAATTCTAAACCCAAAACTAACCAATAATTCACCCTAAAATCACAAAACCCGATTTTTACCCAAAAGTACAACGTCCAACCTCGAACGGCCATAACTTTCTCATTTTTCAACGGATTTCGACGTGCCACCCCACTTCAGAAACCTCTACACGTCTACTATCCATTGAAACACTTAAATTAACCAAATAAACCACTTGGCCGAACCAAAAATGCAAAAACAGAACCGGCACACTTTGAGTTAAAAACTAGTTTTTTTTTACAACTTACTTCCAATCTTTCATTTCTCTCTAAAAACCACCTAAACTAATCCATTCAACAACTAAAGCATCAAATTTGGAAAGAAAACACTCCTTTGAAACCAAAAATTCGGACTCCATGGTTAGGGTTTTCCAAACCCTAACCAAACTCCTCAAAATCACCTCCAAAACACTAAAAATCAACCCCTTAATGTATAAAACTAAAAACCCAAAAAATTTTACCTCAAAACCTTGCAAACCCTAGATGAGAAGAAGGAGAGAAGATGCAGGAATGGAGAAAGGGAGATCGTGGAAGAAAAATGAGGGAGAAAGAAGAAAACACACCATTTAACCTAAAATTTTCTTCCACTTTTAAGTTTCCTCCACCAAGCTCTTTAAAATTGCAATTAAACCCTCCCCTTTCCCATTCTCATGAAGTCCAACGTGAAGCCATCCTCCTTGACTTTCCCTTTAATTTTTATTTCATTAAATTCCTATTGGTCACTTTGCATTTGAATTTTCAACAACAATTTCTATTGGTTGTATGCTCTTTTGACTTTTCAAACACCTTTGTTTTTGACTTCTCAACTTCTTTCACACTTCTATGCATAACATCACTCTTTAATGACCTCAATCTCTCATAATTGACCTAACTAGAACTACGCACGTAATAGAAATTTTTCGGGTGTTACAATAAATGCAACAAGCAGAATTATTTCTAAATGGAATTGAAGACCAGTAATCCGAAGACCTTTTCAGATGGTTCATCCTTTTAACCGGTATTGGTTCGATTATTGGAGTCACCTTTATACTCCTGAAGAAAAAAGACAAGCTGAAATCGAAAGCAATATGTGGTGCCCTTATTGTTCACAAGGAAAAAGCATTTACCAGCAAAAGACGAAAAAGCCGAAGTCAATCCACTATAGTGGAGCCAAAAGGCAAATTCAAACCGAAGATAGTCCAGCAGTGGTGGACCCATCCCATTTTGCAATAATGCTTTGAGTATCGTCATGCATGACGTCATTCGGCATTATTGATTACTTTTTGTACAGTTTAGCCTAGTTCCTCTATATAAAGGAACTTCGTTTTAGTTTTTCGGTAAGTTTTTAGAGTTTGTCTTGTAACATAAAAACTCTTAGCCTTAGTTGCTCTTTATTCCCTCTTGCTCTTGTAAGTTCTTTCTTTTCTTAATAATATTTATTTCTTTATTTTTGTATGCAAAATTCATGGTGTTCATTTTTTTAAAGCATTTCTTGTAATCCATTGAATTTAGTATACGTACTTGCATCGTCTATAGATTGACTTTTGATCTAACATCTCAATTTGCAAATTAGATCTGAAGTGGTATATGATTCATGTCTGTGATTTTTGCTTCTTATTTTGGGTTATGTTTTTCCAAAGTTAGAAGGATAAGCTTTTTTTGTAATGTATATGAAAACTTCATCTCCTGTTGTGTCTATTTCAGAGGTAGAGCAAGTGGAGGAATTTAAAAATTTTGGCAAGCTCATCCCGGCCGAGTTCGTGTGTTGCTCAGTGGTCGGTGGTGCTCTGAGTCTGTGTGCAGCTCACTGGTCAGTGCTCCTTTCTATTTTCTTTGTGTGGTGCTCAATAAATTGATCAATTTTTGTGAAACCTAAGGTGTATAATAGTTTGATTTTAATGTCTAAGGTTAGAATAATGACTTGTTGGATTAGTGATTTAATTTAATATATTTTGGGTGATTGAATAAGATGAATAATTTAATATATATTGGATTATATAATGATTGAATTAATGATGTTAGATTTAATAATGATTTTTTTGTTTATTGAATTGGAAGTTTAGATTGCATAATAATTGATTCATTTATTTGATTGCGTATCTATTTGGATTAACGGTGTTAAACTGATAATAGTGTTAATAATAATATATTTGCTTATTGGACAAGTGTTATTGGTGTTAATGGCTTTGTTTGTTTGATTGCATACTGATGAAGGCCTTTTGACATTTATGACATTGGATAATAGATTGGTTTTGTGTTGTGTTGTGTTCAATGTTGTGAGTTATGATTATATTTTTGTGTGTTTGCGATTGTAATTGTTGAATTGGCTTGTGTTTGAATTATGATTGTCTTTGCATTCTTATTGTATACGATGGAAAATGAAAAAAATACAAGTCTGAAGTTTGGAATCATTTTACTGTGATAGGGAATGTTAATCCTAGTGAACCCATAACAAAATGTAAATACTGTGAATTATATTATGCATGTCATTCATCAAAGAAAGATACGTCAAATTTGAAAAAAAAAAACATATGCTTACATGTGAAAAGTTGCTGGTAGAGGTATATACCAAGCAAGAGACATTATCTTTTGAGAATAAAGATAGTATAGAAGAATGCTCTAATGTCTCAACATTTAGTGAATTAAGAAGGTGAAATGTTCTTGCCAGAATTCTTATGAAAGATGAATTGTATGTTTGAATAATTGAAGGAAAATATTTCAGAGAATTTTGTTAATATTTTGAACCCACATTTGTTATGTCTTCTCAGAGAACAATTGAAAGATATATTGAAAAGTTTATAGTAAAAAAAACGATTATTTGAAAGATTATATTACTAAATCTTGTCAAAGAGTATGTGTAATTACTAATTCTTGGATTTCAATTCAAAGCGTGAATTGTATGGTATTGATTTGGCACTTTATTGATGGTAATTGGAAAGGTGCACAAAAAATTCTGCATTTTTGTCAAATTTCTAATCATAATGGAGAAGTAATTAAAATACTAATTGAAAATGTTTGCTTTATTGAGGCGTTGAAAATATTCATACTATTATTGTTGACAATGTCTCTTCTATCATTTTGTATTTGGTTATAAGTTTGCGAAATTGAAAAGGGTTGGTGTTAGATCGAGAATACTTGCATTTTAAATTTTTCACGCGCATATTTTGAATTTGGTAGTGATAGGTTGAAAGAACATCATTCAATTATGATAGTATTGAATTCGAAAAGTATGTTAAATTTTTACCAAGAAGATTGCAACAATTCAAACATTGTGTTGATAATTACGACATTACATATAAATGTAATATATCCCTTGATGTGTTAACTAGATGAAATTCAAAATATTGATGTTAGACAATACCGTAAAATATGAACAAACACTTGAAAAGTTAGAAGAGTATAATAGTCATTATAATATTGACTTGGGAGAGGAAAAGATCTCCTTAATTGAAGATTGAGCTAACATTCGATAATTTTTGTAAGTTTTAAAATATATTTTATTATGTAACTTTGATTGTTTTAGCTTCCTTGTATTTTACGTCTAATATTTATATTGATGAAGTTTGTCATTTAAAAATGATTATACAACAATACGTCGATGGTATTGAGAAGAATGATACTTGAAATATGGAACAAGTTTGACAAGTATTGAGGGAGTTTTCATAAGATTAATTGTTGTTTTTGTGACCATTGTTCTTGATCCAAGATGTAAAACCAAAATCTTAAAATATTGTTTGAACATATTTATAGACAATGAAAGAGCGGGTGACTTGTTGAGACAAGTAAAAAATGTATTTAAAAGATTATATTTGAAGTATAAATGTGATTCAAGTGCTCATTTTCATAGTATGAAAGCTTCTAAAACTTTGTGTTATGCATCCCAATATTGCTTATTTTATATTCTCTTCAGTAGGATATTTCGAGCAACATTTTAGATGATAAGTATTTGATTGAGAATTTATGAACATTCTCGCACACCTAGGTATTTTAAGATAGTAGAAGCCAAGTTTGGTTGTTGTATTGCCGATTCATGTGCTAGTTCCATGTATAACCCAAGGCAATTGAAGTTATTATGTGCACTCATAATTGGCTTTGTTTAATAAATAGTCCTATAAGTTTTTATTTTGAGCCAATAGATGAATATCAAACTCTTGAACTAGGTGTGCAACAACTATTAGCTATTGAAGAAATTTTTTCAAGGTATGTTATCTAATCCAAACACAAAGGGTAAGTGAAATTTTAAGGATCAAATCAATAGATGAAGTACTTAATTTTAGATACTTAATCAAGTTCAATTACACCATATTAAAATATTTAGGCTTTCTTATAATTTTTGCAAGTTCTCATTCAAATATTGATCAACTCTTGACATATTACCCTAAGTGTCTTGCTCAAGAAAATTATCAAAGAACAAATGATAGACAAAATTGCGACGTTCAGCGCTAGGTTTCAGTGCCTTTGCGATATTGACTGCGCATGTACTTTGAACCTGAGCATTTTAATTATATTTTCTACTTGCTTTAGAAAATCACCAACTTTTTTTAGTATTTCTTACTATGTTCAAGCAATGTTACAGGACATTGATTTTATATATTAGATTACAATGGTCACAAAGACATAACACATAATCTTAATAAAACTTCTTCAAAATTTGTCGAGTTTGTTTTGTATTCTGAAAACCATTCTTTTCAATAACACATTATTATCTTCTAACATATTGTTGGATATTCACTAGTAAACAACAAACTTTATTGATATACATATTGGATATAATATGCATGAAAATTGAAATACTCGAAGTTATATAATAAACTTTTAAAAACTTACAAAAGTTTCGAATATTAGTGTAATTTTCACTCGTAAGAGGTACTTTCTGACATGCCTCGAGTTACATTCAAAAGGAAAATTGGCAAAGTCCCAAACTTTATATCTTCTCTCTCCTTATTACGTGTTTTTCTCTTGTAGGTATAATTCTTGGAAGGAATGCATATGGAGCACTTAGAGGAAGTCACCAACTAGCCCGATGGGAATTTGTCTTTCCGGGCTTCTATCTTTGTAATTTTTTATTTTTGAACTTATTTGGCATACATTTGCCTTTATTGTATGGATTATATAATTGCATCATGCATTAGATTGTGTGGTTAGGGTTAGATGTATGTTGGTGGATTATGGGTTGAAGAAATTCAACCAATTATTCAAAGAAAAAAAGCCTTCACAAGATCAAGCCCAAAGGAAGCCATGGCCCAAAGAAGAGCCCATATTTAAAAGTATGATTTTGCAGGTACAAGAGTTAGTGGCAACATGGATTGATGATGTGGCAAGATTCCTTCTATTGATCCATTTAGGCATGGCATTCATCTCCTCCCTAGGATGTGTGCTTGTTTGCCTTGATCTTGGTCATCCATCGTTTTTCATCCAAGGGCCACCATTCATTCATCCTTATGGAAACCCTAATCTACCCTAGGATCTCTATAAAAGCATGACATTGGTGAATGTTTTACAACTTTTGGCCCAAATCAATACACTACTATTTCCCTAATATCCAAGGTGTTTCCTTTGGTGTTTTCCTTGGTTATTTGAACCAAGTGGAGTAGCCCTCCATTGTTAACTTAGCTTGGGTTGCTAAGTTAATTCTTACTCATTCCCTCGCCTTTTCCATTGGGAGTTGGAGTTGAGAACGAAAATCCCGGCCTATAGTGATCATTTTTCCTACGGGAAAATCGTTCACTCGAGAGCTTAAACCATAAGATCGCTCTATGAGTCCGCCAAGGGTATTTCCTTTACTTTCTTGCCATCACATTTTCACACACGTCACCCTTTAATTTTCGGCCATCAAACTCACACACTCCACATTTATTTTATTGCATTTTTCTCTTCATTTTCATCTTGCATATCTTCACCATTTCACACACCATCTCTTCATCTCTTTCCTTATTTTTCTTTTATCTTTCTTGCCCTCATTATCCACCATATATTCGGCCACTAGGACACACACAACTCTTCTCATTTTTCTTTTGCATTTATTATCATATTTAGTCCATATTTTCGGCCATTTACACTACCACACAACCAAGCACTCTTCTTGAATATTTTGTGGGTTTGAACATGTAACGCCCCGAATTATATAAACCCGGTTCACTACACATAACCCGAATATAACTAAGAAACTTTGGACAAAATTTAAAATTTCGCTTGAAAGTCAAAATTTGACATTTCCTAAAACCTCGAAATATTTAAAAAAAAACTAGCAGCGGAAATCATTTAAGCAAAAATAGAGTTAAACAAAACTACATAAAAGAAATGTTTAAATAATCGGTTGGAATAGTAAGAAACAATCGGCCAAAGGAAGTAAGGGTTTAAATCGTGAAATACTCAAAAAGTTACAGAAGTCAAACATATCTACCGCCAAGCAAAGTCAACAGAAGAGGCTGAAACTGGAACCAGAAGGCTTCCCTAGTGAGAAGCGACAAAACTTTGGCTACATCAACCGGTCACAAAATGACAAATCACTTCCTACATCCACCGGTGACGTCAGCCATCATCCGGTCACAAAATGACAAAACACTTCCTACATCCACCGGTGACGTCAGCCATCATCCGATCGGCTTTATCATACATCCACCAGTAAAACAAGCTACATATACCGATTACTAAATGACAAATTACATTATGTATCATCTGATGGCTTCCACTGAGGACATCTTCCGATAGACAACGGAATAACAATTCAACTTCTGCCGATAGACTTTATCTACCGATAGAGAACAGAATAACAACTCAACATCTGCCGATAGACTTCATCTACCGATAGAGAACAGAATAACAACTCAACATCTGCAGATAGACTTCATCTACCAACAGAGAACAGAACAACAACTCTAACTACGGAAAGGAATTTACTCGCTTCACTGAAACCATTCAGAAACAATTCAAACCATTGCATTACTAAAATCCAGTGAGTACCAACGTAAAATCCCAACAGAATACTATTATCAGTAAGTCTAAAAAAAAAGGGTATCCAAAACATTGAAACCACTACGGTCATGAAAATTCAACACACTTAAATTGAAACATTGTCAACTAAACCTTCATACAACTGACACTAGTTAACCCGCCTCATCAGTTTACTAGGCCGAAGCATGAATGTACTCCTCCAACCTCATCTATTCATTTGTGCACACAAGGAAATCACCTACAGTATCTTCAACACCTACATCACAAAACTCATCTATTAGCCTAATACTAAGTAAGTAAAGCAGTAAGAAAATGAGATGCTGAAACGCTGAAACACAAAATTCCTAAACATGCAAATTTCTACTTTCTCATCTCAGTTGCATTCACGTTCATTCATAACTGATCTGATCCCTCGGTTCCCTTGGGAGTGGGATCAATCCTCCCAATGTCATACATCCTCTACTCGATTAAGGGGCAGATGGATTCCCTTAATAGCTTATCTGATTCCTCAGTTCCCTTGGGAGTGGAATCAATCCTCCCAATGTTATACATCCTCTACTCGATTAAGGGGCAGATGGATTCCCTTAATAGCTAATCTGATCCCTCAGTTCCCTTGGGAGTGAGATCAATCTCCCAATGTTATAAATCTACTACATCAATTAAGGGGCGGATTAGTTCTCTTAATAGCTATCATAACACATTCTGTTCATGCCTTACCATTCATTCCATGTAAATTCATTTTCGTGTTTCTTCAAAAACATGATGCATAACATAAAGAAAACACTCAAACATGCATAACCCTACTGTTTTGTGATGTAGGCCCGAAATCACACACAATACTTCACTTACCTGGATTCCTGGTGAATACTCGGTCAGGAGTTGCTTCGAAATTGCTCACCTAGAACCATAAAAAGAGCATTAAGTCAATCCTTGCAAGTCCTCATTCTAAAGCATTCAGAAAACCTAAGTGAACAGTTAGGAGTTCTATTCACTGAGCATCCCCAAATTTTACACTAAACCCGAATCTACTCTCATTCACAACATCCGCAAAATCCCCACATTATACTCCCTCAGTTGTCTAACTGCTTAAACTCGAGAGAAATGAGGAAAACTTCCCAGGTTGAAAGGGAAATCGGGTGGGAGAATCACCGAGAGCTCTGCTGAGCTTGAGTCGAATATCGAAATGAGTAAAGATGAAACAGTGGCGGCTATAGTGCATTTATCACTAAATCTCTTCCCTTTAATAGGTTATCCACTTTTAAATTTCAAGTTACCCTTATACCATTGCCTAGTCAGTCAATAACCCTACATTTTCTATCACCATTTAAAGTGTGTCATTAATTTTAGAAAGAAATAAGACTTAGTTCTAAAGAACCGGGTGTTACATTCTACCCTCCTTAAAAGAATTTTGTCCTCAAATTTCAGTAC
This sequence comes from Begonia masoniana, assembly GCA_022432975.1. Lineage (NCBI taxonomy): Eukaryota > Viridiplantae > Streptophyta > Magnoliopsida > Cucurbitales > Begoniaceae > Begonia > Begonia masoniana. The sequence goes on along the minus strand of CM039511.1, from coordinate 10,094,928 downwards.
CTGAATAGTTCTGGATGTTGGTCCATCATGTCTTGCTGGCGCTCCCAAGTCGTCTCCTCAAAGTTCTGGTTACGTCATAAGACTTTCACTAGTGGAACCTCTTTGTTGCGCAATACCTTCACTGCATAGTCTAAGATCCTTACTGGTTTCTCCTCATATGTAAGAGTAGGATGAACTTCAATACTCTGCTGTTCCACAATCTGAGATGGATCTCGTACACACTTCTTAAGCATGGAGACGTGGAACACATTGTGAATCCCTTCCATAGAGGCTGATAACTCTAACTGATATGTTGTTTTCCCAATTCTCTTCAGAATAGTAAATGGTCCAATAAATTTGGGACTCAACTTTCCTCTCTTTCCAAATCTCACAACTCCTTTAAATGGTGACACCTTGAGAAAAACTTCTTCACCTACCTCAAACTCCAATTTTCTACGCCTGCAATTTGCATAGCTATTCTGTCGGCTCTGAGCTACCAAAATTTTCTATCGGATGAAGGCAACCTTCTCAACCGTTTGCTGCACAATGTCAGGACCAAGCAACTGTGCTTCCCCAACTTCATCCCAATACAAAAGTGATCTGCATTTTCGTCCATACAATGCTTCATACGGTGCCATTCCTATTGTTGCCTGAAAGCTGTTGTTGTAAGAGAATTCTACTAAGGATAGATACTTGCTCCAAGAACCTTGAAAATCCAATGTGCATGCACGAAGCATATCCTCTAATGTTTGGATGGTTCTTTCGGATTGTCCATCTGTTTGAGGGTGAAAAGCTGTGCTAAAACTAAGCTGCGTTCCCATAGCCTTATGCAGACTTTTCCAAAACTTAGATGTAAATCTAGAGTCTCGGTCTGAAACTATGGTACCTGGAACTCCATGTAACCTAACAATTTCCTGCACGTACAATTCAGCAAGTTGATCCATCGAGTAAGTCACCTTTATTGGTAGGAAATGAGCTGATTTGGTTAGTCGGTCGACTATAACCCAAATTGCATCATGTCCCTTCACTGTTCTAGGCAATCCTATAACAAAATCCATCGTTATTTGTTCCCATTTCCATTCGGGAACTGGTAAGGGTTGTAATGCTCCTGCAGGTCTCTGATGTTTAGCTTTGACTTGCTGGCAGACCAGACATGATTCCACGTACTCCGTCACACTTCTTTTCATACCTGGCCACCAATAATGTTGTCTAAGGTCCTTGTACATCTTTGTACTCCCAGGGTGGACAGAGAACCTGGAAGAATGTACTTCTGAAATAATTTCATCACGAAGTTCTTTAATGGCAAGAACGAACCATCTATTCCTAAATTTAAGGATTCCATCGGTAGAATGGTTAAAATCTGACCCGTCCGTAGAATCCATGCTTAACTTGTATTTGTTGCACTCATCATCATTCGTCTGAGCTTCCTTTATTTTCTCAAGAATGGTAGGCTTTAAGGTTATGGCTGAAAATATAGCTGATACACTGGATACTACTTCTAGATTAAACCTATGGAATTCTAACTCTAAGGCTAGTGACATATCGAAAATCATGGTTGGGGTTGGTGTTGTAACTCTGCTCAAAGCATCAGCCACAACATTTTCTTTGTCGGGATGGTATTTAATCTCAAAATCATAATCCTTTACAAACTCCAACCATCGACATTACCTCATGTTTAGTTCCTTCTGTGTGAAAATATACTTCAGGCTCTTATGATCCGAAAATATCTCACAGGATTGTCCATACAGGTAATGCCTCCAAATCTTAAGTGCAAATACTACTGCAGCTAATTCCAAGTCATGCGTAGGGTAATTCCTCTCATGTGTTTTCAGCTGGCTAGAGGCATAAGCTATTACCCTTCCATCCTGCATTAAAACACAACCAAGACTAATTTTGGAGGCATCGCAGTAAATGCTAAACTTACAATCTTCAACTGGAATGGTTAAGATTGGAGCATTGGTCAGTTTCTGTTTCAAGATCTGGAAACTATGCTCACATTCATCAGTCCATATATATTTCATATTTTTCCTTGTTAACTTAGTAAGGGGTGTTGCAATCTTTGAAAATCCCTCAATAAATTTTCTATAATATCCTGCTAATCCAAGGAAACTTCGAATATCTGAAGCATTCCTTGGTTGGGGCCATTCCTTAACTGCTTGAACCTTAGCTGGATCAACAGATATCTCATCTCCAGAGATCACATGACCAAGAAAGTGAACTCTGTCCAACCAAAACTCACACTTAGAAAACTTGGCATAAAGTTGGTGCTGCCTCAGTAATCCTAGCACCAAGCTTAAGTGTCTTGCATGCTCCTCCTTGGTTCGTGAGTATATCAGAATATCATCGATAAATACTATGACAAATTTATCCAAAAATTCATGAAACACTCTATTTATGAGATCCATAAAGCTGCTGGTGCATTTGTCAATCCAAAGGACATGACCAAAAACTCATAATGTCCATACCTCGTGCGAAAAGCAGTCTTTGGAATATCCTCAGATTTAACCTTCTACTGGTAATAACCGGACCTAAGGTCAATCTTAGAGAAAACTCTTGCACCAATAAGCTGATCAAATAAATCATCAATCCTCGGCAGTAGATACTTGTTCTTGACAGTTAGCTTATTCAATTCCCTATAGTCTATGCACATACGCATTGATCTATCTTTCTTTTTGACAAAAAGGACAGGTGCACCCCATGGTGAAAAGCTAGGGCGTATGAACCCTTTCTCCAACAAATCCTCTAACTGCTTCTTCAATTCCTTACGTTCTGTTGGCGCTAGTCTATATGGATTCTTGGATACAGGCTCAGCGCCTGGGTAGACATCCACAACGAATTCAATTTCTCTATCTGGTGGCAAGCCAGGAAGGTCATCTAGGAATACTTCTGAAAAATCTTGGACAACTAAAACATTCTTGGGGTTTGATTTTTCTACTATTTGTGTGTCTAAAACATTGGCCAAAAAGCACAAATACTCCCTACATGAGAAGGGTCTACAATTGATAGAAGTCATTACAGTCATTTCCTTACTCTTCTTCAGAGCTTGGAAGGTATGGTTTAAACCACCAGGGGGTTGAAAACTAACAATTCTAGTCCGACAATCTATTGTGGCATAATGCTTAAACAACCAATCCATTCCTAGGATGACATCAAATCCCATTATGTCCATAATAATAAGATCAGCAGGTAGACTTACGTTTCCTACTAACACAACACTGTCACGCATCACCTGGTTAGAGTGCATGCGTTCACCGGAAGGTAATGCAACACTAAACACATGCATGGAATGGGTAAACTGCACATCTAACTTAACAACAAAAGCAGATGCTATAAAGGAATGTGTTGCACCAGAATCTATTAAAGTAAAAGCAGGCAAAGAGTTGATCAATATAGTACCTGACACAACAGCAGGCTGTTTCTCACCCGACTCCGTCATGGAGAATATCCTGGGTTTAATCAAAGCAGGGCCGCTCTTCAAAGCTAGGCAGTCTCTGTTGATATGGCCGACTTTGTTACAATTAAAGCATCGGGTGATTCTAGGCTTCGGGCAATCTCTGTGTGTATGTCCAAACTCCTCACAGTTGAAACACTTACCTGACCCGAATCTGCACTCGCCCAAATGACTTTTCAGACACTTCGGGCACTGGGGATACCTCTTGTTATCCGGTACCTTCCTCCTTGATCCTTGGCTACTCTGGCCTTCATTTGGCCTCTTCATTCCTCTCTGTTGTTGGGGTTGGACGAACTTTCGTGGGGCTTCCTTCAGTCTAGAACATTTCATTTCAGCTTCTTCCACCTCCAAAGCTGTTGACACAACTTCACTGAAAGGTAAACCTTTAAAACCCGAAAACTTGACCCCTCTGTACATATAAGGCTTCAGTCCTTGCATAAATAGAAACACCTTATCTTCATTCTTGTGAACAAGGTGTCCAGCGAACCTGGACAGAGACTCAAATTGTCTGATGTACTCAGCCACAGATCCTGACTGCTTCAAGTTCAAGAACTCCACCTTCTTTGTGGCCTGGATGGTACTGTTAAAATACTTTTCAAAGAAAATGTCCTTGAATTGAGACCAAGCCATAGTCAGAATATCAGTGGTGGTCTCAATTGTCTCCCACCAAAGTTGAGTGTCTCCAGCAAAATGAAATGTCGCCAGAGTGACCTTGTCTCTTTCTCCGACGTTGGCACACCTAAACATACTTTCAATCTTCCTAAGCCACTCTTCAGCAACAATCGGGTTAGATGATTTTCCATCAAACGTGGGCGGTTGAAGCCTTCGGAATCGGTCTCCTGAATGTTCATTGCTAGAACCCGAGTTGGCACTTCCTTGTACTTCTCGGTTCAACAACACTTCTAACTGATCGGACTGCTGACGTACTAAGTCCGTTTGCTGACGTACCAAATCTGTCAGCTGTCTAATAACACTAGGTTCCTCCTCACTCCTCAAGTCTGGCATTTCCCTTGGTATCCTAGGTCTTCCTGGGCATCTGGCCATTGTACTAAGTTCCTGTACAGGGTTATTTACACTCTTAAATATCTATTAACTAAGGTTAACATAAACACTTACAGTTATTGAAGTACTTCCATGCAACGATTGGCACTGATGACTAATCTTTTGAACGGTTTAACTGAATGTCTCTGATACCATACTGTAACGCCCCGAATTATATAAACCCGGTTCGCTACACATAACCCGAATATAACTAAGAAACTTTGAACAAAATTTAAAATTTTGCTTGAAAGTCAAAATTTGACATTTCCTAAAATCTCAAAATATTTAAAAAAAAACTAGCAGCGGAAATCATTTAAGCAAAAATAGAGTTAAACAAAACTACATAAAAGAAATGTTTAAATAATCGTTTGGAATAGTAAGAAACAATCGGCCAAAGGAAGTAAGGGTTTAAATCGTGAAATACTCGAAAAGTTACAGAAGTCAAACATATCTACCGCCGAGCAAAGTGAACGGAAGAGGCTGAAACTGGAACCAGAAGGCTTCCCTGGTGACAAGAGACAAAACTTTGGCTACATCAACCGGTCACAAAACGACAAATCACTTCCTACATCCACCGGTGACGTCAGCCATCATCCGGTCACAAAACGACAAAACACTTCCTACATCCACTGGTGACGTCAGCCATCATCCGATCGGCTTTATCATACATCCACCAGTAAAACAAGCTACATATACCGATTACTAAACGACAAATTATATTCTGTATCATCCGATGGCTTCCACTGAGGACATCTTCCGATAGACAACAGAAAAACAATTCAACTTCTGCCGATAGACTTCATCTACCGATAGAGAACAGAGTAACAACTCAACATCTGCCGATAGACTTCATCTACCGATAGAGAACAGAATAACAACTCAACATCTGCCGATAGACTTCATCTACCGACAGATAACAGAACAACAACTCTAACTACGGAAAGGAATTTACTCGCTTCACTGAAACCATTCATAAACAATTCAAACCATTGCATTACTAAAATCCAGTGAGTACAAACGTAAAATCCCAACAGAATACTATTATCAGTAAGTCTCATAAAAAGGGTATCCAAAACATTGAAACCACTACGGTCATGAAAATTCAACACACTTAAATTGAAACATTGTCAACTAAACCTTCATACAACTGACACCAGTTAACCCGCCTCATCAGTTTACTAGGCCGAAGCATGAATGTACTCTTCCAACCTCATCTATTCATCTGTGCACACAAGGAAATCACCTGCAGTATCCTCAACACCTACATCACAAAACTCATCTATTAGCCTAATGCTAAGTAAGTAAAGCAGTAAGAAAATGAGATCCTGAAACGCTGAAACACAAAATTTTTAAACATGTAAATTTCTACTTTCTCATCTCAGTTGCATTCACGTTCATTCATAACTGATCTGATCCCTCGGTTCCCTTGGGAGTGGGATCAATCCTCCCAATGTTATACATCCTCTACTCGATTAAGGGGCGGATGGATTCCCTTAATAGCTTATCTGATCCCTCAGTTCTCTTGGGAGTGGGATCAATCCTCCCAATGTTATACATCCTCTACTTGATTAAGGGGCGGATGGATTTCCTTAACAGCTAATTTGATCCCTCAGTTCCCTTGGGAGTGGGATCAATCTCCCAATGTTATAAATCCACTACATCAATTAAGGGGCGGATTAGTTCCCTTAATAGCTATCATAACACGTTCTGTTTATGCCTTACCATTCATTCCATGTAAATTTATTTTCGTGTTTCTTCAAAAACATGATGCATAACATAAAGAAAATACTCAAACATGCATAACCCTACTGTTTTGTGATGTAGGCCCGAAGGCACACACAATACTTCACTTACCTGGATTCCTGGTGAATACTCGGTTAGGAGTTGCTTCGAAATTGCTCACCTAGAACCATAAACAGAGCATTAAGCCAATCCTTACAAATCCTCATTCTAAAGCATTCAGAAAACCTAAGTGAACAGTTAGGAGTTCTATTCACTGAGCATCCCCAAATTTTACACTAAACCCGAATCTACTCTCATTCACAACATCCGCAAAATCCCCACATTATACTCCCTCAGTTGTCTAACTGCTTAAACTCGAGAGAAATGAGGAAAACTTACCAGGTTGAAAGGGAAATCGGGTGGGAGAATCGTCGAGAGCTCTGCTGAGCTTGAGTCGAATACCGAAAGGAGTAAAGATGAACTAGTGGCGGCTATAGTGCATTTATCACTAAATCTCTTCCCTTTAATAGGTTATCCACTTTTAAATTTCAAGTTACCCTTATACCCTTGCCTAGTCACTCAATAACCCTACATTTACTATCATCATTTAAAGTGTGTCATTAATTTTAGAAAGAAATAAGACTTAGTTCTAAACAACCGGGTGTTACAGAACACAACCCCTTTTCTAAGGGATTTTTTGTCAAGTGGTATCAGAGCCAAAAGGCTTCCCACGATGTATTTTAGTTGCCATGACAATAGTCAAAAATCGGCACAAAACCGGGATAGCGGCTCGTTTTATTTTCTAGCATTTTTCCTTACTAATATTGTGCTAACTTGTGCTATTTTATTTTTATTACTTGCTGCCATTATTATTGTCATTTAAATGCTTAAAATATTCTGGAAAATATGTTATGCAATGTGTTAGAAGATCGGCGAAGGTGAGCATTTCAAATCCCTCATTTTTCTTTTCGGTTTTATCTCCTTTATTCTCGGTTTTTTCCCTTGTTTTGTTGCCTCGGTTTTTCTATATTATTTGCTATGTTTTGAGCCATATTTTAGCACTTAGATATTGTCCATTAACTATATAAAAATTCTAGAATTTTTGGTGTTTAAAAATTGGCCTAAAACTAATTCTAAAAACCGGTTGTTGAAGTGTTATTCTCCTCGAATTTTGTTAGACTTTTGCCTCGGTTTCATGGTTATTTTTTCCTTGATTTTTCTATGCTACTTTACTATGAATGAGCCACGAAATTTCATCTAAGATATGTGCTATTAACTTGTTTCAAAATCGGAATTAAAGGATGCATAAATTGACCCTAAAGTTTGAGCTATAAAATCGGTTCATTTATGTTACTTTTCTTCTCGGTTTTGCATGTTATTCCTCTGATTTTTCTTGGCATATTTTGATTATAATTGAACCATGTTTTGCATCTAAATGTTGTTCTAATAACTAAAGATTAATTCTGAAATTTTGATGCATGAAAGTCGGCTCTAAATTTTTACTTAAAAATCGGATTCTACTTGTTGAATGCTTATTCGATTTCTCGAGTATGTTCCTCTCGGATTTCCTTGTTAGTTTGCTGAATATTTGTAGCACCCGGTTTAATCACAATCTAATTATTTAATCAAATCGTGAGACATTATTTTTATGGAGGATTAATGACTAGGTTAATGTATGACTAAGGGAGGGCAGTATGGTAATCTGATAGTAATAAAGGTTAACGCATTTAAGGGAAATGTTATTGAAGTAGCTGCCACTATTTTATTTCATTTCCTCTCCATTCTCAGCTCATCAGCTTAGCAGAACGCGATAGGAGACCCCCTTCGACTTTCTCCAGCGATTTCCTCCGAACTTGGTGAGTTTTGCTTCTATTTCTTGCTACATTGTATCTATCGTTGGTAGGAGGGATGATAAATGAGGTTTTGAGAAGGCGGTAAGCGAGTGGTGGTTTCGGTTTAAGTTGAAATCGGGAATGCACAATGACTAGAGTTTCCAAAACAGTTTCCTTTAGATTTCTAGTGGTTTAGAATGAAGATTAGAGGAAATTTAATGTATGCTCTCTATGATTTTAGGTTCGAGTAATACCCGAAGTAGCTTGCAACCAAGTTTTTCCAGGAGACCAGGTAAGTAGAGTTTGCATGTGCCTTCGGGCCTACATCACAAAACAGTAGGATTTGTGTATGCATGAATGTATGTTTCTTTTCAGTCGCCATGCATCATATTTTGAAGGAAAACGAAAATGAATTTACATGAAGTAGCATGGTGAGACGTGAACAGATTGCAACAGTATACTTTTAAGGGAATTAATCCGCCCTTTAATCGAACATATGGATACATACCTTGGAAAAATTGATCCATCTCCCATTGTATCAGGGATCAAATCAGCTGTTAAGGGAACTAATCCGCCCCTTAATTGAATATATGGATACATACCTTGGGAAAACTGATCCATCTCCCATTGTATCAGGGATCATCAGACCAGTGAACGAATGCAACATAACTGAGGGATGAAAGTAGAAACTGCATATTTAGGATTTACATTTTAGTACATATTTCATTCCTTGCTTTGCTTACTTAGCATTAGGCTAATAGATGAGTTTTGTGATGTAGGTGAAGAGGTTACTGCAGGTGAATTTCCTGTGTGCACAGATGAGTAGATGTGGTTGGAGGGGTACATTCATGCTCCGGTCTGGTAAACTGATGAGGCGGGTTAACTGATGTCAGCAGTTGTGAAGGTCTAGTTGATAATGATTCAATCTGAGTACATTGAGTTTTCATGACAGTAGTGGTTGCAACCTTTTGAATTAGTTTTGAGAATTCCTGACATTAGTGTTCTGTTGGATTTTAAAATGCTGTTTTTACTGAATTTGAGTAATGCAATGATTTAAATTGTCTCTGAATGGTTTTTGGTAAAATGCTTAAGTCCTTTTGATAATCGGAACTTTCTCGGTTTACAGTAAAGTTTACTGCCATGTTGTTTAGTCCATCGGCAGGAGTCGAGTAATTTACCTATCGGATAATGTAGAGCTCTTAAGCTACCGGTAGATATTCTCTATCGGTAGATGTTTTAAGGAGTCATGTGAGGTGCACGTGTCCACCGGTAGATATTCTCTATCGGTAGATGTTTTAAGGAGTCATGTGAGGTGCACGTGTCCACCGGTAGACATTCTCTATCGGTAGATGTTTTAAGGAGTCATGTGAGGTGCACGTGTCCACCGGTAGATATTCTCTATCGGTAGATGTTTTAAATGACCACGTGAGAAGCACGTATTGGTAGATCCGCGGCGCAAGACTTGTCGTTTTGTGAACGGTAGATGTTGGATAACTGAATTATCCAGCTGACGTCATCGGTAGAAGCCTCCTACTTCCTGTTTCTGCTTCTTCCGTTGACTTTGTCCATCAGCAGATGCGTTTGACTTCTGCGACCCCTCAAGTATTCCACGGTTTAAATTTTTATCTCCCATTTGCCTACTGTTTCTTAACATTCCCAACGATTATTTCAACAATGTTTATTTCACAGTTTTGTTTAACTCCATTGTTGTTCAAATGATTTCCGCTGCAAATTTTTAAATGTTTTGAGTTTTTAGAAAAATATCAAATTTTGATTGTCGAGTGAAGATTTAAATTAATCAAAAAATTTCTTAGTCATGTTCGAGCATTGAGTAGCGAACTGGGTTCAGAAAACTCGGGGCGTTACAATGTTTGCACTTGGATTTAGCTTATAATTCATCTATTAAATGCTATAATTTAATTGTACAAAATTTGATTTACAAGGATGATTAATTTTCTAGCTAAAAATCAGCTATATTGAATATTATGCACTTAGAAAATTCTGCTCTATTTAACTTAAAATTTCAGCATATTATTATTGATAAAATTTGTGTTCTAATTTTAATACTTGCTGTTATATTATTATTGATAAAATTTGTGTTCTAATTTTAATACCTGCTGTTTTTGAAATTAATTAGTTGATATTAATATTATTTTGAGTGATCTTAGCTTAAAGTTGATAACTTGATTGATATTTGGTTAGAATTTATAACTAGCACGTTATTGAAAATTTCATTTCTAAATTTAGTTTTTGCTAAGTGTAACACCCGAGATTTTTTTTTAAGGAAAAAAATTGGAGAGAAAATAAAAGAAAGTTGTTTTAATTAATTTAAAAGAAAAAGTGAATAAATTTGGTGGAGCTAAATGGTGGTTCGGGTATTCCTAGTAAAATTAAGATGGGGGTTATAATTTAATAACGAGATTTAACGAAATTCGTAATGGTCGAAAATACGTGAGGGCAAAATGGTAAATGATAATTTATTAAAAAAGTTTTAATTATTATTATTATTATTTTTATTATTATTATTATTAAAAAATAATAATAATAAAACAACAGAATGGCCGAAGCCATTCTGTTGTGTTCGAGCACCCGAGAACGAGAATAGGGGAGAGACGAGGGAGATGCGAACGGGAGACGATCGACGGCCGTTCACCGCCGTGATTTCCAGCGTTCTCTGGCTCGGCCAGACGACGGCGACGAGCATGGTTGGTTGTCTCCGTGCACGACTCGACAGGTAAGGGTCGATTTTTTTGCCCTGTTTTCGGCTCTGTTCGTGGCCTAGGGTGACGAGCCCGATTTGGCTCTGATCACCGGCCGATTTTGGACGTTCTCGGCATGGGTTTTCCGACCCTTGGACCAGCAATGGTCGCCAAGCTGTGAGGATCTCAATTAGAGCGAAAATCAGTGAAATCCAAATTTGGGCATTTCGGTTTTGTGTGTGTAGCCTCGGGATTTTGGTTAGATTATGTTAATTAGGTATGAGGGTGGTTGATTGGTGAGGAATTTGGTGAGAATTGATGAAAAAATAGAAAAGGTGAAATTCCCGACTTAGGGCAGTTCGGGTTTTGCCATTTTTAACCTAGCTAGGGTCGTTTGTTTTAAAATTTCTTTTGGCAAGTTAAAATAGGTTATTAGAGGAGTACGTGGCCACTGAAATCATTCGATTCCGATAACCGACGCAAAAGTTACGCGCGTTTGAAGTTTCGGGTCGGTTTTTACCGAAGCCAAATTAGTGGCCCGTTTAGTTAGGTTTTAGTTGGATTATACTAGAAATATTAGTTTGAGAGTAATTGGTGAATGTAGGCTTGATTTTAATTAAGTTTGAATATTCGTCGTAGGTCGAGCCGTAGATGGACAGGTAACCGAGTATCTTCAGCGAGCTAGGACACCAGGTAAGTAGTGGTGCTTGTTTGTTGCCTTCAGGCCTACACTATAGAACAGTAGGGAATGGTTGTTTGTTTGCTATGTTTGTTGTTTGCTATGTTTTAATTTGTGTCATGCATCGTGTGTCATGCATCATTGTTTTCTAACTACGAAACCACGTGTTTTGCATGCTTGAGTGGTGAGAATGAATTGAAAGATAAGAAAATTGATATGCAACTTGGTCTCTAGTTGAATAGCCTCGTCGGGTTCGTGGCACGCTGAGCACCCCGTGAGGTATTTGATTAGAGATGCTATGCAAAAATTACATAATGTGTCGTGAGTATGAATGCCTCGATATGCTCGTGCTTGAAAGCACAATGAGGATTCTACGATCGATTGGGGGAGATTTGGTTGGCCGTCCAGGATTGTGTTAGGGCGTGTGCCTCCGGTCTAGCTCCGTGGGTCAAGGCGTGGCCGTCTAGGATTGTGTTGGGGCGTGTGCCTACTTGATTCACATGAAAGTGGAAGATAAATGTAACCAGAACGAAAAGAAAACAACGGAGGGTGTAGAAACTGCATGTTAGGGTTAAGTCGAGCATTTAGTGTGTTATGTGCATTATTTCCCTACTTGCTAAGAATTAGGTTTACGTTTTGTGTTCTATGGTGTAGGTGGCGAGTATTATCCAGGTAAGGTAGAGGGGACAGCCGAGGACTAGGTCGCAGTCGGAGGAGTTCGGGGCATGCCGGTGCAGGCAGTTGTCGGGGCGTCATGACCATGGTCTTCGGGAGAATGTGAGACTTTACATTTTAGTAATGATGGGAATGCTTAACTCATTTTGGTTAATGTTTTTGATAGGTGTGGTATAGCTATGTGTATTTGTGATATAAAGTCATAATTAAGGGTGATGTATCGCCCTGTACTGTGGACTTTCTTCACTTAGGGATGTTAGTATTATAGTTTCTCTTTGTTACTCTTTGGAGATTTTGTATACTAGAAAGTTGAGTAGAGTATTCTGGATCTGGTTGGGATTGGATTTTATGCAGGTATTTAGCATTTTGGAGGCGCCATTTTCAGGCGTTACTTTGCCGAAATTTTTGGGGAAGACGCCGTGATATTTAACGGTTAGAATTAAGGGAAATTATTGAGTCTAGGCAGCTAGGTATGACGTAAGAGAGTTCAGAGAGACTTAGCTTTAATTCTACTTTGTCAATTTGATTTTAAATTATGTTTTAACGTGAGATTGGTTAGCAAAGTAGCGCACCGAGCCAGGGTAGGTTCGGGGGAGTTACACTAAGTGTTGTTGAATCACCTAAGTTGTTTATTGACTTCAAATTTTTAAGATGTTTAATGTTAGCATGATCCTTATTTTATTGTCTTAGTTAAGAATATTTCATTGTGCCTAAAATTTTCCTAAGACATTAAACAAGATAATCACCTCACTAACTTAAAATTAAACAATTTAGAAAATAATTAAAATTTAAAATTTGAATTTAACAACTTAGCACTTAACAATGACTAATAGAAATGGATTTTCCCCACATAATCAAGAACCAAACATTTTTTCATTTAGTGGTCTCTATGGTAGGGATGAATATTCCTCTTGGGTTAAAAGGTTAGAAAAGAGGTTTGTTTATGGGTACTATTGTGAATGGGAAAAGGTTGACGTAGCCTCTAAGAGTTTAACCAAGAATGCTAAATCTTTGTGGGAAAGATTTGTAGCAAAGAAAAGAAGAAATAAGGAAGAAGACTTGATTTCTTGGACCACAATGAAGAGGTTATTAGAAGAGAAATTTACCCAAAAACAACAAAAGCAAGAGCCCAATTTAAGGAACAAAATTTTTAACGAAGATCACCCTATATGTTATCCTAGCTCCTCCAAATTTAAGAACCAAAATATGCGTGAATATCTCTCCACTCATGAAAGAAATTTAAGGGATAAAATGGGGATAAGGACTAGGGTTAATCAACCACCACTTATACCTCCCAAACCGATATATGATTGGGATTTAAGATGGCGAGATAGGATCATGCACGAAATTGCAATTACTGGCCGCCTTTTAGAAAATTGGGTACAAGAAACTTCAAGACTACTTGCCAAGTCGCCAACCCTTCCTAAACCACCGCCTTCCATGCACCAAAAATTTAATAAACTTAAAGGAGAAACTCTAAGTGACACTGAAAAACAAGAGATTTTAGAGGAAACACCTAGCTTAAATGAAGAGGAGGAAGAGATACTAGAAGAAGTTAATTATTATCCCGAAGAGGGTCCACTTCTCGTAATGGACAAACAAAAGGGGGAAGAAATTTGGAAGCAGGAAGAAAATGAACGATTAAAGGAGGAATTACCACAAGGTTTACCACCCATGCATGGTATTGCATACCAATTGGATGAATCAACCCAAGAACACCCTCAATCAAGTGGTGTCAAGTGGCATTATAATCTCCTTTATGCCGATGTACCCACTTTCCAACCCTCAAATTTAACCTTCTTCAAAACAAATGACCTTTGGGAAGAAATGGTGGAAGAAGATAAGATACTTCAACATTTGAAAGAAGAGTCAACATGGCATCAAAAGGAAAAAAATTTTAATGACGAGAGTATTTTTGGAATTTCTAATATGATCACCGGTATACCCCACCCCCTTCCGATTATTAAAGAAATAACCCCCGAGCAAGTGGCTCATAATGAAGCCACCCGCAAAGAAGGAAAATTAAAGGAAAATCTTTTATTGTCCAAGCGCAGGTTGATTGAAGAACAAGAGCCCTCTAACATCAAGTGGTATTTCAATCCTTTATATGACGAAGAGATACAATTGGAAGACATACCCTTGTGTTTTCAAAAGGAAGAGGACTTAAGTGAAGAAAGTATTTTTGGTCTCGGAAGTATGATTATTGCCCCATTCTTTTCCTTCCAAAATTTAGAAGAAATTTCCCTACCGTCTCCATCAATTAGGAAGAAGTTAGTCTATGGCCTTGAGCCTAACTATTGCCTTCCTACATCCTTTCTTAAAGCTACACAAATAATAGGAATTTTATTCCCTTTGTAGACCACAAACGCTCTATCCTTCAATTTAGTAAATTACCAAAACCGTGTTCCCCACCGTTTGACTACCACAAATTCTACCATAGAACTAGAGTTAAGGTTCCATTGGTAAGAAAATTTACTTTTACGGTCTTAAGAGAAAAAAGATTATTTCTTTAGTCAAAGGCCTTTAGCATTTTCACCTCACTACATGTCGGATTTGATTACTTTGGAAAATTTCGTCCCATCATTGAGCAATCGCCCTCCAAAGTAACTTTCGAATCCAATTCTACCACCCTTAACAAAGAAAATTTTAGTAAGACCATCCAACCCCCTTGCCATTTACAGTATCATTTGGTGATAGATTTTCAAACGAGAGAACATACCCTCATTGCATTCAAATTTGAGCCTTCAAAGAGTAGACAAGAAATCGTAGGAGACAATTTTGGGGAGAAGTCAACCAACGAATTTGAGGTCAAATCCTCAAATCACCCGGAGAGGATGACATGCCTCGGGTTACATTCAAAAGGAAAATTGGCAAAGTTCCAAACTTTATATCTTCTCTCTACTTATTACGTGTTTTTCTCTTGTAGGTATAATTCTTGGAAGGAATGCATATGGAGCACTTAGAGGAAGTCACCAACTAGCCCGATGGGAATTTGTCTTCCCGGGACCCTATCTTTGTAATTTTTTATTTTTAAACTTATTTGGCATACATTCGCCTTTATTGTGTGGATTATATAATTGCATCATGTATTAGATTGTGTGGTTAGGATTAGGTGTATGTTGGTGGATTATGGGTTGAAGAAATTCAACCAATTATTCAAAAAAAAAAGCCTTCACAAGATCAAGCCCAAAGGAAGCCATGGCCCAAAGAAGAGCCCACATTTAAAGGTATGATTTTGCAGGTACAAGAGTTAGTGGCAACATAGATTGATGATGTGGCAAGATTCCCTCCATTGATCCATTTAGGCATGGCATTCATCTCCTCCCTAGGATGTGTGCTTGTTTGCCTTGATCTTGGTCATCCATCCTTTTTCATCCAAGGGCCACCATTCATTCATCCTTATGGAAACCCTAATCCACCCTAGGATCTCTATAAAAGCATGGCATTGGTGAATGTTTTACAACTTTTGGCCCAAATCAATACACTACTATTTCCCTAATATCCAAGGTGTTTCCTTTAGTGTTTTCCTTGGTTCTTTGAACCAAGTGGAGTAGCCCTCCATTGTTAACTTAGCTTGGGTTGCTAAGTTAATTCTTACTCATTCCCTCGCCTTCTCCATTGGGAGTTGGAGTTGAGGACAAAAATCCCGGCCTACGGTGGTCGTTTTTCCTACGGGAAAATCGTTCACTCGAGAGCTTAAACCGTAAGATCGCTCTACGAGTCCGCCAAGGGTATTTCCTTTACTTTCTTGCCATCACATTTTCACACACGTCACCCTTTAATTTTCGGCCATCAAATTCACACACTCCATATTTATTTTATTGCATTTTTCTTTTCATTTTCATCTTGCATATCTTCACCATTTCACACACCATCTCTTCATCTCTTTCCTTATTTTTCTTTTATCTTTCTTGCCCTCATTATCCACCATATATTCGGCCACTAGCACACACACCACTCTCCTCATTTTTCTTTTGCATTTATTATCATATTTAGTCCATATTTTCGGCCATTTACACTACCACACAACCGAGCACTCTTCTTAAATATTTTGTGGGTTTGAACACAACCCCTTTTCTAAGGGATTTTGTGTCACTTTCTCTCCCAAGTCAATTACATAATGGCTATCATATTTTTCTTACTTTTCATATGTTTTCTCATATTTTTGAGATTTGGCTAACATCCAACATATTGAATTCCATCGAGTTGGCACATCAGGGGATACATTACATTTATATGTAACTTTTACACTATCAATACAATGCTTAAATTGTTGTAACTTTCTTGGTAACATATATACTTAATGGTATTAAGGTGAGCAGTATTAAGGCGAAGCAAGAATATTACAGTTAAATGAGCTTGATGAATTTCGCTGAGAAGCTTATGAAAATTCGAGAACTTATAAAGAAAAGACGAAGGCGTGGCATGATAAACACATTGTACTGAAGGAATTTGCACCAGACAGCAAGTATTATTATTTAATTCTCGACTTCGGTTATTTCCCAGAAAACTCAAATCACGATGGTCAGGTCCGTTCACGATTATTAAAGTGTTTCCTCATGGTGCTGTTGAAATTCAAGGTGAAGACCACTCTACATTCAAGGTCAACGGTCAGAGATTGAAACCGTATTGGGGAGGTACATTCGACATTGCAAAATCTGTTCTCCTTCTCAATTAATTATGATGCAGCACACCGTCAAGCTGATGATGTTAAACCACGCACTCGGTGGGAGGTAACCCATTAGTCATTTATTTTCTTTTTATTTTTATTTTCTTTTTACTTCATTTTTCTTATTTTCGTTTTCAGTACTAATTTCGTTATTTCATTTTAATATGAGTAGTTTTATAGGTTTAGTATTTGTGTTCAAAAAAAAAAAAATTTACGGGCATCTCTGGAAACAGAGAAGTCGCATATCGATATGCTCTTTTGGCGATCGATCATCGCACTTCCATTATTTTTAGACCGAGGAGTAGCCAATCGATCAGCTAAATGTGGCGATCGATCGGCGCTGCACATCTATTTTGCTTAAACACAAAAAAGATGCCGATCGCTCGGCTAAATGAGGTGATCGATCGGCGCTCTAATTTTATTACCCAGCGATCGATCGCGTCTTTCATTACCCCTTTTTCGCTGATTCAAAAACCTACCCTATCCTCTGAAATATTCACCTGCGATCGATCGGCGCCCACTTCCAATATTTTTTCGCACCTTCTTCAACAACTCACATCGAGCTCTCCACGACCACATGTACGCCTCTGCTACTGCTCCCTTTCTCTGTCTTGCACCTGGACATTTGGTATTCTCGCACGTTATCTTCAATATTCTGGTTTTGGTCATACTATAAAATTTTTGGCATATGTAAACCATATTCTTGCTGTGATCGTCAAATTGCCAGTGATAGTGTTTTTGTTTACTTTTGAGGATGGTTAAGGTTCTTGTCCAGTTGTGTATCCACATGTTTTTATACATGCCCACCAGGTGTTTGCGTAAATGCCTGAGTCAAGTAGAATCTTCAATTTTGCATTTTGTTTCCTCTTGCTTTAGTCTTTGATTCTCTCACGTGCTTAACTGTCATGCGTGTGTATGCTGGGTTGGATGTGTTTGTTTCGTGTGTGTAGTAACATGTTATATATTTTGTGTGCAATATCAACATGCCGCCCAAACGATCGAGAGCCACGACATGTTCAGTATCATTCAACCCGATCCAGCACTCATTCATTAGCCCCACCGCAGCTAATTATTTTAAGGACTTTATGGCCAAAGATAAGGCTATTATATGTGAAGTGCAATTCCAGCCTACAGAGATCGATGGCGACATTTTGACCACACTCCGAAGACGAAGGTGGGAGTTACTTTCTGTATTAGGAGGTGATGCAAACATGAATGCCGTTCGCGAGTTTTATGCCAATCTTAAAGCAGCTAACACAGAGGGGCCAGTTAAAGTATGGAACAAGTTCATCAATTTTTTAGCCGAGGCTATCAACACTTATCTTGGCCTTGATAATGACGCACCTGATGAATTTCAAACTATGATGGATACCGGGCCGGACTATGAATTGATTTTACGTGAGATGGGCCACAGGGGCTCAACATGGATTTATTCTACGCATAACCCCACTCAACCTTTACACATTATATCAAGCTGCCTCAATCGCTACGGGCAAGCATGGTGCAAATTTATTCAGGGCAATTTGATGCCCACCTCTCAAAAGTCAGAATTGATCAAAGAACGGGTGGTGGTGCTTTACTGCATTCTCACGGGGCGTTCCATCAATATAGGAAAACTTATACACTGTAATATTCTCCCATGTAGTAAAGGATCTAGCACTGGCAGACATATACACCCAGTTCTGATCAAACACCTATGCGCAGCCGCCAATGTACCCATGAGCTCAACCGACGAACCCTGGATCCAGCAGGCGGTGTACAGCACATCGAATATCGAATGAATTGCTAATTGGCCTTATGGGACCGCCCGAGAAAATGGTTTAGGGTTCGATGAACATGATGTAAATGCGGTTATTCCTCCTCAGCTAGTGCCTCTGCCTCGCGTACGGCGTATTCTGAATTCTTGAGCCCTCACATATGAGAATGCTGCCTTGGCACAAGAACGACACGCTCACAGAGAGGCTCGCCTTAAGCAACTCTATGAAAGTCAGTCTGTAACTGGAGGTGCATCTTCCTCCTCGGCCGTTCCTCAGCGTTCCTACACATTGGATGATCTTGGGCGCATGATGGAAACATTAATGACCCGGCAATCTCACATAGAACATCGACTGACCGACCTCCAATCACACAAACTGGAGCATGCTCAATTTACGGCTCAATACCTAGACGCGTTCAATGCTCATCAGGAATACTCGACACAATCGAGTGCACCATTTCCTCATTATCCAGAGCATTTACTTCAGCCGTATACCCCTCCACCAGAGGATGAGAAGGACGATATGTCGGGCCCCACCTGAGGTACGCTATCCCCTTTTATATTTTTCGTGTATGCTTTGTCTCCATTGAGGACAATGTTCATATTAAGTTTGGGGGTGCTTTCTATTTCAACTGATTTGGTCTGCTCTGTTGCTCTAAGATATATTATATGGTTATGCATTCTGAAATCTTGGTTGAGGTGTCAATAATGATTTAAATGAAATACATTCATGCTTTAAACACCTTGAGATATGCTGAGTAGAAGAGTGATTTGTTTTAATTTGTATTGAGTAGAGCGTACATAGTTATCTTCACAAATCTGAATACGTTTTATTTTTGTTTGAACCTATTTGCTGGTGATATATTTGTGTAGTCTACTGAGAGTGAAACCCAAACACTGTACGGGAGTGAACGAGAATAAACACGGTAAGGGAGTGTAACTCCAGTCAAATACATTAATACGAGGGCATTGTGAGGAACATCCTTCTTAGTTTTGCCCAATATTCACGAATGCAATTTGAAGTTTTCACAAATAAGAGAATGACTTAAGCCATCATTGAACCGTTTGAGCCTTCTTAGTTTACCATTCTGTGTCATCTAATGGCACCCATAGTCACTCTTTTGAGCCAATTATTTACCGTTCAATTGTACCTATTTCAGCCTAGCCACATACAGATTTACCTACCTTTTCTAAAAGAGCACGGGGTTTATTGATATATTTTAAGGAGAGTAGAGGAATGTAGTGGTGAGGATGAATACAAACTCCTTTGCCATATGTTGATTTATTTTTGCGTTGTTTTGCTATTATTAGTTTGAGTTAAAAAAAAAAAAAAAAAAAAAAACTTCAAAAGTTTAGTTTTATTTTCAAGTTTGTTGTATTTATTCGACTTTGTATTTATGACAAAGGAGTTTATCTGAATGATATTGAATACAGTAAGTTTGGGAGTGAGAGATCAAAGGAAAGCTTGAGCGAGTTAAATGAGTGAGCGAATACTGAGCATAAAATATTCAGTGGGAGAGATAAGGACGGATGAGGTGTGCTCTGATTATATGTTTGTATCCCTAAAATTCCTACCTTTTTAACCTCACCTTACATTACAAGCTTTTAAAGACTTATCGACTTTTATTTTGGTTAATGGATAATTGTTATTAGTTAGATAGTGGGCAAAGCTGGTGAATGATTAGAGTGAATGGAGTGATTCCCGAGTGAAATGAGCATACATCCTTTACCTGTAGCTACATTAGTTGAACCAACAATTAGAAGAAAATAAGAATGAAAAACACACACACACGAAGATTTCTATGCAAGCTATTGTCAATGCGCTAATATGAGTTGTTTCTTCTGCAAAGTGCTAAACTTGTTTTTTTTTAGTATGAATTTTTCAAGCTGAGACGATTTACCAAAAACCTTGATTCAGATTGTTTTACCATTGTATTATGTTGAGCATTTTAAATATGATTGAGATTATATTTTTGTTTTAACTGAGCTGCATTTTGTTCGCTTGATGACAAGCTTTCATTCAAGTTTGGGGGTGTGATAAGTGTGTATCTTATACACTTACTTATACTTTTTACACTTGATTTGATAAGTTTTTCTCAAGTATTTGAAGGAATTTAATGTATTTTGTGTAAGTGTGCAGAAAATTTACTTAAAACAGGAAGAGGAAAGAAAAGAAGAAGAGAAGGAAGAAAAGAAAAAAACGGCAAAAATTGGCAGAAAAAGAGGCGATCGATTGGCCCTCATGAGCGATCGATCGCCTGAGAAGAATACAGAAATTAGACAAAAGAAAAGAGAGAAGGCGCCAATCAATCGCTCATTACAGGCGATCGATCGGCTGAAGAGAAGAATTGTTGAGAAGAATTATGCACAAAACAGAGAAGGTGTCGATCGATCGCTCATTGCTGCGATCAATCGGCAGAAAAGAATGAGAATTGACGCAGAGAAGGCGCCAATCGATCGCCACATTTCAGGAGATCAATCGGCTGAAGAAAACATGGATTATGAAGACAGAATAAGAGGCGATCGATCGGCCAATTCCTGCGATCGATCGGCTACAAATTTGGTAAGTTTACTTTTTCTAATCTTAACCGTTAATCTAAGGAAAGATCTAATCTCAACCATTGATCGTGTAACGCCCCCGAACCCACCCTGGCTCGGTGCGCTACTTTGCTAACCAATCTCACGCTAAAACCTCATTAAAAATAAAATTAACACCGCAGGATTTAAACTAAATCTCCTGAAACTCTTTTAGGTCATACCTAGCTGCATAGACTCACTAATTTCCTTTAATCCTAACCTTTAAGCACCACGGCGTCCTTCCCGAAAATTTCGGCAAAGTAACGCCTGAAAATGGCGCCTCCAAAATGCTAAGTACCTGCATAAAATCCAATCTCAACCAATCCAGAATATTCCTAACCATCTAACCAACATATGAAATCTCCAACAATTAACCAAAATGAAGAAAACCACAATACAGGGTAACACATTCCCATCAATTCTACAACCAGACATCTACAATAAACTATCGAAATACAAAGTCCCACATTCTCCCGAAGACCATGGTCGAGGCGCCCCGACAACTGCCCGCACCGGCATACAGCGTACATCAACGACTGCGTCCCAATCCTAGCTTTCCTCGTAGCTCTAACCTGTACTCCTGTCGTCACCTACACCACAGAACACACACACACACATAAGCTTACGCTTAGCAAGTAGGGGATAACAAATATAAACAAGCACAATGCATACACAACCCTAACACAACAACACAACACCACTCAACACGACAACTCAACCCAACACTAACAAAGGGATCATACCAAACAATGCAACACAACACTCCAATGCAACTCAACAACCCGACTCGACACAACACGACAACACGACCAAACAATGCTAGTTGCCCGCACCCGAAAGGATGCCTTACACATTGCCTGCACCGAAGTGCCATATTTGCCGTGCACCGAAGTGCCATATTTGTCGTGCACCGAAGTGCCATATTTGCCGTGCACCGAAGTTCCATATTTGTCGTGCACCGAAGTGCCATATTTGTCGTGCACCGAAGTGCCATATGTGTCGTGCACCGAAGTGCCATATTTGTCGTGCACCAAAGTGCCATATTTGCCGTGCACCGAAGTGCCATATTTGCCGTGCACCGAAGTGCCATATTTGCCGTGCACCGAAGTGCCATATTTTCCCCGTGCACCGAAGTGCCAGATTTGCCGTGCACGCGAAGTGCATAGTTGCGTGCATCGAAGTGCCATATGTGCTGTGCACCGAAGTTCCATATTTGCCGTGCACTGAAGTGCCATATTTTCCGTGCACCGAAGTGCCATATTTGCCGTGCACCGAAGTGCCATATGTGTCGTGCACCGAAGTGCCATATTTGCCGTGCACCGAAGTGCCATATTTGCCGTGCACCGAAGTGCCATATTTGCCGTGCACCGAAGTGCCATATTTTTCACACACACACGACAAACACGACGACAACACAACAGCAAGGCCAAACCACACCACACAATACAACACAACACGCCGACTCAACACAACAACACGACACAACACAACACGACCACATAACACCACACGGCCAAACAATGCAACACAAAACCAATCAACCAACCAGACAAGCAACTCCACGCAATCCCGAAGCAACAGAATTAATTCAACGTAACACGAAGTAAAGCAATAACAAAGAAACCCTACCGTTCTATGGTGTAGGACCGAAGGCAAAAGAATAGCATCCACTACTTACCTGGCGTTCTAGCTCGCTGAGGTTACTCGGTTACCTGTCCATCTACAGCTCGACCTACGATAATAATTCAAACTTCATTAAAATCAAGCCTACCCATTACTTACCTAAATGCTCGGCTTCCACTTGCTTACTTTTACCGTCCAATTCACACGCTCGACGACCTAAAACAACGTAAACTTAGTTTGATAAGCTATCAATAAATTCTAAAAGATTTTCTAACTAAAACTTAACAATACCTAAAACACACTTCACACTTAAAATACTAAACCCGATTTCTATACAAATTACCGACGTCCAACTTTAAACGGCCATAACTTTCTCGTTTTTTAACAGATTTCGACGTGCCACCCCATCTCGGAAAGCTCTACACGTCTACTATCTATTGAAATGCTTAAATTAACCAAATACACAACTTAGCCAACTCGAATTCCCTAAAAACAGAATCGGCCCTTTGATGCACAACTCCGATTTTTGTGTAACTTCCATCCAATCTTCAATCTAAACACTTAATTAACCTAAACTAACATATTTAACAATTAACTAACCAATTTGGAAAGAAAACCAACTTTAGAAACCAAAATTCGGAATTCATGGTTAGGGTTTTCCAAACCCTAACTAAATCCATCACAACCACCCTAAAAACACTACAAATCAACTCCTTAGTGTAATAAACTAAACACCCATGAGAAATTACCTTGAAATGCCTTGAGAAAATGAAGAAAGAAGGAGAGGAAACGTCGGCTATGGAGGAAAAGAGAGAGACACGATGGAGGAGAAGAAGATGAATGAAAAAATCCATTTCTTTTCTTTTTACTTCATTCATTTAATTCACCAAATGAAATTACCACAAAGCCCTCACTTTACTCACTTTAATCCAACGCCAAACCACAACCAAAGCACCATTTCTTTCATCAATTCCATTCACACAATTTTATTAAATTTTTATTGGTTGAAAGAATTAGACTTTTAAAACAAAATTATCCACCAATCACATTTGAGTTTGACTTGTCAAACTCTCACTTCTCATTTCTCTTCTAATACACTTCAATGTACTCTAATCTTGAATCTAGACTAGGGTTACACGTTCTGGGAAAATTTCGGGTGTTACAGATTGGCTGAAGAAAAGAAATAAAACCTAAAGTAGAGGCGTTTTCAAAGTTTTTATCACGTATTCTGGAGACGTTTTCCGTGTGAGAGCAATTCTGGAGAGAAAAGTTCAGAGAAGAGCGGCAAGGAGAACTCTCAAAACATCAGCATAGTTTTTTATCTTTTCCTTTAATTTTTACTTATAAACATCATGAACATCATTATTATCGTTGTTTCTTTTTCTCTTAGCATGAACTAAGTTTTTATTCTAGAGCTACGATATAGCGAGACGATATTTATTTTCTGTTCTTTGTTTAATTATAATTTATAGATACTTCTTCCAATATTGTTGGCACATTTAATTTCTGTTCTTAAAGCCTGTAAATTTATAGTCAATCTTTACTTGATTTTTGGGGTGTTTTGAGACTGAGAGGTGATAAATACCCGAGCACTGAAATTAATGTCATAAATATGCGTAGGCTAGAGATAGTTACGGTATTGATGTGATCATTGTGATTTCTTGATTTATTTGTATTTGATTAATGTAGGATTTGAGACTGAGAAGTGATAACTCATTAATCAGATAACCTATGCAATACTCGAGAGATATTGTATTAGAATTTAACGAAATCGATCATCAACATAGGAAGAATATTTATGAATTTAATTGCGAAGGACTTAAATAACTATTGTCTTAGTGAAATCGTAGTACCTAGGCTTTTATTAATTAGATTTAAACTCATTTTATCTGCTCCGATATTTTACCTTAGTTTATTTTTATTGTTTTAGTTATTTAGTTTAATTTCAATCTTTGAAATCATAAAACGTGTGTTCAATTTAGAATTAAGATTAATTATTTCGATTATTAATTAACAAATCCTCGTGGGTTCGACACTCTATCTATCACTATATCGTTTGTTGCGACTCGTACACTTACGAACATAATTTTCACAACACTTATCTAGGATCTCTCGCTTCTCTTTCTCTCGGAAATTTTGGTATGCAGCAGCTTCTTGCTTTATAAAAATTTATTGTAATTATCTTAGGAGGTTTGAATTAGAATGACCCATTTTGTTACTATTTGGCTTGACCTTTTGTCACCACTATCGCCATTTTCTGCAGTATTCTTTGCTGCAATCATAAACAATTTCTGCAGGACTTATCCAGCAGCCACCGGCAGTGCCTGCGAGTGAAGTTATTATACCGTTTTTATGCAGCTCTTGTCAATGGTAACCGAAGAACATAGCAAATATAAGCTGTCTCCATCGAAATAATCGAAAGATTGAGTGGATCAAAAGCTGAAATCATTGGCAACTTGAAATGTCTGGTTTGGTTAATTTGAAACTGTTGGTACACTCATTAGCTGATGAGTAAGACGTTGGAATATCCTACCTTTCTAAATTGCTCCACTCCCACCAACTCATGCAGATAAAGTCACGAGGAAGACAAAAAAAAGTAACTTATTGACTAATCTGTCCTTCTAAGCACTCTCTTAAAGGTTCTTACTGGGGGGTAAATGCGCCACTTTGGGCATCAACAGAAGGGAAAATTTTTCTCCAAAGTTAAGATTATGTCTTGGCTTTCAAGCCAAGAGAAAGTTGGTGTTTACGTTCCTGCTATGCTAAGTCATGGAGATTCTGGCCTAAACCCATGAATTAAATTTCCATTTCACCGTCTTCATTTGCTAAAGTTCTGATTTTTTTTTTTTTTTGAGAGATCTTGGCTCTAATCCAACAGGAAATAAAGATCGCATTTTTAGATCTCAGACCCAACTCTGTCATCTCTCTCTGTCTCTCCAGGTGCTTATTTTCTTTTTAATAAATTCATTTAGTAGTTGTTCAAAGTTCTTATTTTAGCTTGTTTGTGCAGACATTCAACTTCCTTAAAATAATCGAATTCGAATCTTTGCAACCATTGAGGAATCTGTAGTTCTTTCTCTGTATTGGTGAAAAATGAGGTAGGAATGATGAATAATTAGAGGTTGTGAAGAGAAATGGCATCCCTTACTCCAGGAGTATTACTGAAGCTTCTTCAGAGTGTGAATTCCAACGTAAAGGTTCGCGGGGAATATCGATCCGTTCTCCTACAGGTGATCAGCATCGTGCCTGCCTTGAATGGCTCGGAACTTTGGCCTAACCAAGGTTTCTTCATAAAAGTATCAGATTCCTCTCACTCGACTTACGTCTCATTACTCGAGGAAGATGACGATTTAATCTTGAATAACAAGCTACAGCTTGGCCAATTCTTCTACGTTGATAAAATGGAGAATGCAACTCCAGTTCCTATTCTCGTCGGAATCAGACCGGTTCCGGGCCGGCATCCTTTTGTTGGTAACCCCAAGGATCTTATGCAGATGCTCGAGTCATCTGAGGGTGTTCGAGCTGGCAAAGCAACTGATGGGAATACATCAAAAGAAGAAAAGACAATGAAAAGAATAATTATCAAAGAGGAAAAGGCAGTCGTAGCTTCGAGGTACTTGCAGGGTGTCACTCCAAAAGTTTGCAGATCAGAAGACGATGAAAATGGTGGAGTTAAGAAGACTATGAAAAGCAACCAGAGTGAGCTTAAAGCTCAGGTACTATTATTTCTGACACTGCATTTTTTAGAACTTGTGTCGATATTGTCGGGAGTAATACAATTTTTTTTATTTAACTGAATATTTCTAAACACCAAGAAAAACATCGAATTGAGAAAAACCGGAACTTGCGTCTCAGGTGCGTGGAACGACTTCTTCCTGTAATTGTTCTGATGAAATGTCGATAAAACTGGAAATTCCTCGATCCAGAATAATGGAGAATTCTCTACCTCCTAAGAGTTTGCCTGCAGTAGTGTATACTTCATCCAAGAATGTAGATGGGTATCCTTTAACTGAGGCAAATTCATTTTCAACTTTGTCTGCCAATCTCTTAAAGTTGAAGAAGGTATAAGATTTGCTATTACCCTCCCTCATAAATGTTCTTTCTTTTTCTTATTCTTCTCATCTTCTGTTTCCATGATGTGATTGGTTTTCAAGGGAATTGTGAGAAGGAGAAATTTAGCAGCTCTGGTTGTAGCAGAGGCTCAAAGAGAGGCGTCTGGAGCTGCTAATCTCGTCAAGTGCCTCAGGTTTGCTTTCTGGCTCAAAAATACCCTATGACCTTGCCTTTTTTGTTTCGATTACGTGACGAATTCCATCTTTTCCGTCGTTGATGCAGCATATTTTCCAATCTCCGGTCGTCAGCATCGCCGGAGAATCCTCATCTTCATATCACCAAGTTTTTCACACTCCAGCAGCTCATCGACCAACCAATCACCACAATTCCCACCAAGCATAAGTCGCTTCCTTTATCTACAAACTTGTCTCTTCCGGACATAAGCAAATCGGCGAAAAAGACAGGCCTAATCCACACCAGAAGCATTTCAAAGTCTCCAAAACCGTATCTCGAGCTAAGTAGGAGCGAGAAACAGGAGTGGGCGAATGGAGACGGCCAAAAAGAGATTCATGAACTTAGAGATGTACTCCTAGAGGAAACAAGATCTTGGTTTTTGAAGTTCTTGGAAGAAGCATTAGATGCTGGATTCTGTGCTGGGAATGAAGACTCCAAACGGAAGAGCAGCTCCGGGAGGCGTTTGGAGCCGGACAACCACATTGCCGTCACGCTATCACAACTTAAGCATGCAAACGAGTGGTTGGACAAATTAAGGTGCAGATCAAGTTCAAAGGATGATAATTTATTCAAGACGATCAATCGGCTAAAGCAGAAAGTATATTCTTGTTTGCTTGCTCATGTGGCGTCGGCCGCTTCGGCTCTAGAAAATCGACTCGAGACTGATGTGATAAAAACTAAACAATGATGGTCCAATATATACATATGGGAATAACTTGCAACAAGTTGTGGCGGCTTCTTTGAGCTGTCTTGGCCATGGCATAACATGTTCACCAAATATTATTATTAAGTTAATTATGTAAACAAATGTTAATTTTTCGATAGATGTTTATTTATCGATGATTTCACGTCGAAAAGTAACAAAACCCGAACCTTCATTGTCGACGATCGACCATACACGCATGCAAGACATTAATTGTCTTTAGTTGATTATGCAAACTATAATTTTTCCTACGTAGACTGTGATTGCTAATATTAGGTTATTGCCACAGTGGGATGTGAAAAGAATAAGAAACACTCTTAAAAGAGAGACTCTAGTTTTCCAAAAGAAACTTCAATAATGCAAAATATTCAAATTTTGAGTTCTATTCTAAAATAAATAACTGACGATTAACTAAATTCTCATAAAATTAAATAATGCAGGAAATATAAATAAAAGTTTGGGTTGTCGATTTGAGGACAGAAACGATTGATTTTAAACTCAAGAGAGGTCGGTCATAAGTCTTGGGCCTCTGCGAGTGCTTCGATTTGATTTTTTTTTTAATAACGATTCTGATACCCGTAACAAAAATTAGGACCCTTTGAAGTTGAAGAGGTCATTAATTTTCATCAATCACGTAATTAAAAAATTACATTACTAATTACGTATTATTTAGGGTCAATTTGCAAAAACAACCAGGTGAAATGAATTCCAGAGCCGAACCGGGTCCAATTCTGATACACGGTTTGAGGATTGCCGTCGATCTTATTTGCTTCGCAACTCGGCGACTCGAAGGACAACCTGTCCGAATGCATTGCAGTTGCAGACGACGGGCGACTTCATAATTCTACTTTTCCCCTCTTTCAAACC
>CM039511.1:9355308-9365385 GCA_022432975.1 Begonia masoniana | reverse complement strand
CAAATAATAGTAAAGAGAGAGAGAGAGAAATTCGACACCAGTATTTTTACGTGGTTCGGCCAAACTGCCTACGTCCACGCTTCAAGGCTCACCCCTTGAAGATCCTTAACCTTCTCCTCACGAGAATGACTAGATCGGGATTCCGGGCTCCGATCAATTGCCTTTACAATTCTGGATTGAACTTGCCGGGCGTCAATCCACTGCCTTTACAAATAATTTGTGTTTGTGAAATTGATCACAGACTACACTCTCACAGCAGAAATCTCAAGTTCGAGTTTAGAGAGATGTACAGTGATTACAGAGTATGAAAACTTTTGCAGCTTAGGGCTATCAATTGAAAATTCGCAAAAGTTAGTCTACGAGCCTTTTCTTCTGCTTATATACTCTGTATATACTTGCTTCATAGAATTGAATGCTTCTTACTCCAAATAAAAAATGTTACCGTTGGGAAGCATCCGTACTGAAGCAGCTATCCGTTGCATCTGAAAATGTTGTTCGTCGTCGCCATTAAAGGTCTGGAGTTAATGCTTGAAAACGACATCACTGTAGCTTCGCGGCTAACTTTAAATTCTGGCGGAAGATCATAACCAGATGCAGCTTGTAAAATAATGCCACGTCATCGGTAAATGCAACTTATAGAGCCATCGGCATATGAGGCTTCAAATGTAATCGGCAGCTGACTTAATATGTCATCAGCAGGA
Source organism: Begonia masoniana (assembly GCA_022432975.1). Lineage (NCBI taxonomy): Eukaryota > Viridiplantae > Streptophyta > Magnoliopsida > Cucurbitales > Begoniaceae > Begonia > Begonia masoniana. Next base: position 9,364,684 of record CM039511.1, on the reverse strand, counting down.
ATACCATCGGCAAAAGAGTCTTCATATGTCATCGTTATAAGAATCTTTGGATGCCATCGGTATTTGGAGTGTAAAACTTCATCGGTATTTGAAGTGTAAGACCCCATCGGTATTTGCATCTTGTAGGGCCATCGGCAGATGAGTCTTTGAATGCCATCGGCATTTGAATCTTCGTAAGCTATTGGCAGATGAGTCCTTGGAGTTTTGTCGTCTAGTGATCGGCATGAGAAACCTTGAACGACATCGGCAGATGCAGCTACAAAGCAATCGGCATGAACATCTTTAAACGCCATCGGCACGAGTTTCTTTAAACGCCATCGGCACGAGTTTCTTTAAAATGCCATCGGCAGATGTAAACTTTGAACTCCATCGGCAGAGACAACCGTAAATACTATCGGCATGAGAATCCTTGAACAGTGTCGGCAAGAGTAGCATCAAATGCTATCGGCAGATTGCATCTTGACACGTCATCGGCACAAGCACGCACTGAACGACTTCTTCTTCTGTCTTTTAGCAATCGGCAGAAGCCTTCATTTCTTTGTCGTCTTGTGATCGGCACAAGGAACAACTAATTTTAGCCCTGTTTAACTATTCAGCCCTGTATACTCAATACAATTTATTAGATAACTAAAATACCCTTTTCAAGGGTATTTCCAAATAACCTCATATTCATTATTCTCATTAAATACACATAATCAAATTACATTATTTATCCTTTAAATACATCATCAAAAACATATTATGACTTAAACACTCTATAAGTCAACACGAGGAACCCAGTCGAAGATGCCAGAGGGAGGGAGCAGAAGGCTGGAGTCGAGCAGCAAGGGACAAAACAGGGGTGGTGGAGTGTAGCCGGTAAAGACCATCACGGAGGAAACCATGAAGCAGAATGCGACGTGTAATCTGATCCTTAACAAGAAAAAAAGTGGGATGAAATTCAACAAACACTGAATTGTCGTGGCACAATTTGGAAATGCTCAGAAGATTGTGTGACAGGTGTGGGGAATGATAAACAGTGGGTAAGTGAAGTAGTTGGCCGCCGGCCAGAAGTGTAGTAAAACCAAAGTGAAGGAGAGGAATGAGATTACCTTCTGCCGTAGCCACCTGAGAAGGAACCGCAAGACTTTGAAGGAGGCCGAGGATTTCCAATTGAGGTGAAAAGTGGTGGGTGGCTCCTATATCAAGAACCCAGGGGGTGGCCGGCGAGGAGAATTCCGGAGGAAGTATGTAGGATCAAGATTTGTCTAAGAGGGGGGGGTGAATTAGACTTATTAAGATTTTCTGAATTACTAAACAAAAGCAATCAAACAATAACAGTAAGAGAAAGAGAGAGAGGAAAAATCAACACCAGATATTTACGTGGTTCGGCCAAACCTTGCCTACATCCACGCTCCAAGGTTCACCCCTTGAAGATCCTTAACCTTCTCCTCAGTGAGAAAACACAGATCGGGATTCCGGGCTCCGATCAACTGCCTTTACAATACCGGATTATACTTCGCGGGAGATAATCCACAGCCTTTACAGATTTTGAATGAGTAAAAATATATGTCACAGTCTAAACTCTCTCAAGGAGTAAATCTCAAGTTTTGAATCTGAGAGAAGAGTAGATAGAGTTACAGAGTATGAATAAATTTCACAAGTTAGGGCTCAGAAAGTCGATTTACCAAAGTTGTATCTTTGTGCTCTAACCTCGGCTTAAATACTCTGTCTTCAAATCGGCTTGACTTCAATGCTCCTTATTCAATAATAGAAACTTTGTTACCGTTGGTGAGCTTTCGTACAATTTTCAGGTAGCCGTTGCCGTCTGTAGTTGTAAGTCGTCGTCGCCATTAATGTTCTGGAGTTAAGGTTGAAAACGACATCACTGTAGCTTCGCGGATATATTTAAATTTGGCGGAAGATCACCGAATGGAGTAGCTTTAAACAATCGGAACGTCATCGGTGGATACAAGCTGTAATGCTATCGGCATGAGTATCTTCAAACGCCATCGGTAGAAGCAACATGATAAGTCATCGGTATGTACAAGCTTTGAGTTATCGGCAGATGTAACTTATAATGCTGTCGCATGAGTGTCTTAACCTTCCATAGGCAGATGTAACTTGTAATGCTGTCGGCATGAGTGTCTTAACCTTCCATCGGCAGATGTAACTTGTAATGCTGAAGATTCCATCGGCAGAAGGATTTTGAATGGCCATCGGCAGAAGCATCTTGGGCTAAATTAGAGGAAATTATAATAAACTTGTGCTAACCTCCTTATTTTGTTTGCTGAGTTTTAGCATTGATTAATAGGTTGTTCCTTAGCTACATTTGTTGTGATCTGTTTACTGGATTTTTATTTTTGTTGGCTGAATTTGATGCATGATATAGCGGTTGACTAAGGATTATACTTTGTTGTTAGTTAAAATTGTCAACCTATAGATTGTTATTTTACGGTGATTTTAGTGATTGTTGTTTAAATTGATAAACTTGTTGTTATACTTGCTTGCTTTGCAGTGATTAATCATGTTTATTTTACTGAATGAAATCAACTCAATCACTTGCTGTAATTGTTAATCGAAAATTGAAAATTCTCTTAGGTTGTGTAATCTGTTATTGCTTTTGCTGATATAGATTACTGTGTTTGCTGAACATTGTGAGCTGTGTTCGCTTTATTTTTCCAGATTGCTGTGTTTGCTGAACATTGTGAGCTGTGTTCTCTTTATTTTTCCAGTACCGGGTATCTTCTGTTTGCGTAAGGACCTGGATAGCAATTTGGCATGAAATTTTTGATTATGTTCTGCTACACCAATAAAGTTTCATGCCAACCATTATGAACTTTATTTGCTTGATTTTCACTGTGTCATAAAACATGATCGTGTTTCTGTTATTCGGGCATTGGGCTGTATGTCTTAAGAATGATTCTGCTTTCATTGTAAGCTTGAGCCTGGTAGGAATCTATTATAAGAAATCACATTGTTTGAATATGTTGTGCATGTTAATTCCTTGGCAATTGAAAAGCTGTACTTGGCCGAGAGCCAAATTTCTGAATTGATATTCAGAAATCGATTACCCAAGGGTTAATCAATGACTGTTGTATGCTTAGAAGTGCTGATTTTATTGCATACATTGTTGCTGTTTTCATTATTAAATATTCTAAACCTAAGCATGAAGACAGGTGATAAAGAGGATTCGGAAGTAGTATTTGAGATTAAAGTTGTTGATGCCCGATTTGAGAATTTTTTGTTTGGATAAAAGTTGCTGTGAGTTGTACTTTGCCTAGTTTATCATGATCATCATTAGACTTTACTCATTGGCTTGAAAAGAATGATCTATTTTTTTAGTTTATTCTTGAATTGCTTGGTTTAATATGGAAAATTGGATATGCTTGCTTGAAAATTGTAGAAATGAACAATTCAAGTTTTGGATTTAGAATTAACCATGCTAGGATACAAAGGAGGTCACCCATTGGATTTGAGGTCAAATCCTCAACAACCGGGAGAGGATGATATGCCCAAGACCTCGATCCGTCAAGCACAAGTCCAAGGTATGTATTTATTTTATCTATTCTATTTATCTAATGGACTTGTAGAATATTGTAGGAAAATTACCTCTCAAGGCTTGGAATGATCAAGGAACAAAAGTTGGATACTCATTGAAGATTTTCATCGAACAGTTGGCGTACAACAAGTAGCAAAGACTGCTTGACCCATAAAGATGAAGCCCATAAGCCCAAGAAGAAATAGGCCCACACTTGAAGACTATCATAAAAGGCCCAAGAGGAGATGCTCATCTATGAAGAAGAGAATTAAAAGAGAATTAATTTATGGACAAGAGAATTAAAAGACAAAAGTAGGCCCATGCATGGAGAAATTAGTTGATGGAAAAGAACTCAAAAGCCCAAAAGCAAGCCCACAAGAAATTAGTTGCCGGAAAAAAACTCAAAGCCCAAAAGCAAGCCCACAAGAAAAATCCCCCAATTAAAGAAGTCTTCCACAATTGGAGAAGTTTTCAGCGGAAGGATGCCACAAAAGAAAGAAGCCTTTGGCTGAAGAACTCATGACCAAGCAGCGTTGCACGCATTTGGTCACAAGCAAAATCAGTGCCGTGATGCGTGCGCACGAGGCCGAAGCACTGAACGCTCCAACGGCTAGATTTCGAGCAACGGCTATCTTTGTTAATTTTGTGTATTCTTTTTCTGTTTTCATCATTGGCGTTTCTTTGGTTATTTAAACCATTTGCTGAACAATTGTAATCTTCAGTTAATGAATGAAATATTTGGAAACTGAGTGGAGCGATTTCCTCTCCAGAGAAGCTTCGGGAGCTTTCTCTTCATGGTGCTCTCCCCGGTGGTGCGTGGCACCCGGTGGAACCACCACCCATTGTATTCCGAGCTTGGGTTGCTCGGGAATACTCTCAGTCACCTTCGCCTCTTTCTATCGCGAATAGAAAGCGGGGAAGCGGCGAAACCCGTGCCCAAAGGCTGTTGTCTTCTCTTCGGGAAGTCATGCGCTGAGAGCTACCGATTTCGACTCCTCAGCCAGCTTCGGGTTTTTACCATCCATCTTCACCGCCGGTTTCTTCTGTGGAAGAAACATTGATGCAGGGCTTATGTCCGATGCTGGAGCTCTTTCTACGGGAAGAAGCTTTTCCGATGTAGCGCTAATCTGACGTCTACCGGCCGGCAAGGATTCCCTTTAATCCAAACGGCGTTCTCTGAGTATTATTCGACTCACCCACCTCCCACTTCGACTGGTATCATTTCTCACCATTTACGCCATTTTCTGTTTATCTTCTCCTTTGTTTTTCATCGTTTCTTCAGCGTGTTTCTCTCCTCTGTGTTTAGCTTCCGCAAATGTGATTCGAGTGTCACGGTTGGCACCCCGATTCCCATCAACATGCCACAACAGGACATAACAGGAGTACATGACAGGATGTCAGTCCTCGTCCACACTTAACTATACATTTCATTACAGGTTTTATCTTACTTAACTTCAAATCTGGTGCGAAAACATTTACATGGTTTTACAGAAAACGTAGATGCATGAACAGATATGATACTCAAACGCAACATACACAGGTGACAGAATAAAACTACGGGAAACAGAACGCACAGGACACGTTTAACTTAAAGCATAACCTACGACCTAACTACTCGAACCAGAACCTAATATCTCCTTGTTGTAGGGCCTTAAGGGCCAACTTATGCGCATGAACTTACCTGTTATCCTCGACACCGTTAGCCGGAAGTCTCGGAAATGCTCGAACCTGTACATGTACATTCAGAAAATAAACAAGCTGCAAATGCTAACAAATAAGTTAGAAGAGTCTGTTCTAAACTCATTCAAACCCTTAGAAAACAAACCGGTGTGTTTTCATCCAAAGACAGTGAGTTTTTCACAAAATACCATAACCCTAAACTTCGGGAAAACTACGTTAATCTTGTCCAAACTTGTTAGCATTAGTAGATGTTTACCTTTTCTGAAGGAAGCAGAAGAAAAACCAGAAAACAAAGTGTCTGTGCTTTGTCAAAATCGCTAGGAAGAGAGAATAAAGAGCAGTGGAAAGAAACAGATGAGAAGTGAGGGTTTCATGTAGGAGAAAGAACTTAACTTCTTCATCAAGTCGCCAGATGTCACTCAACCATTGGCCATCTCCCACCTACCTTAATTTCTCTCCAATTTACCCTTCCCTGCATTTTAAACTTAATGTTTAGTATAGTTAGCCTTCAGTTCGGTTCTCTCCCCATTACATGTTCCAAAGTTTACAATAAAATAGTTATTGCAATAATGGCAATTTAAATCCATACAATAATTCAACAGATTATTACATGGCAGAAAATGCCGGGTGTTACAATACAACTAATAAATTTTATTTAAAAATCAAAGTTGAGGCATATAAAATACTTTAAGATAATTCACAGTCCAAAAATTATGAAAGTGCAGCGCTAGACATACATTATATCATTTTAAAATTGTTATGTTTATATTTTACCATTATATTATGATATAATATTTAATGTTCTTCACTCGTAAATAAAATTATTATGATATAATAATATAAATATTTAATATAATAAATTACATGAAACAATAAACAAATAACTCATAATTATTACATCAAAATATAAAATTAAAAAATAAGCGTAACATCAGATGGTCTAAGTTTAGGCAAGCCAAGGACAACTTGTATCATTTGATCACACTAAACTAAGATAAGTAAATTATATCTAAATGAGTTAAGACTTCTTTTAACTCGATTAGGTAAAATCAAAGAGATCGATAAAGCATAATAGAATCTAATTTTAAATTTAAAGAATTCAAATTTGAGTGTCATATTGTGTTCAAGTAGAACATATACGAGCTCCTTCTAATGGAAAAATAAAATTCAATGAGAATTGGGTTCATCCCACACGTACGCGTCATGGACATCCTGCCTTTTTATGTTATATAGACTTGTATGTAACTGTTGAGAGTGAGGATATTCTACATAAGGTTACTATTCCACCAAAAAGTTTTCTTTTAGTTCAAAATGATCAATATGTAGAATCAGAACAAGTGATTGCTGAGATTCGTGCGGGAACATACATTTTCAATTTTAAAGAAAGGGTTCGAAAACATATTTATTCTGATTCAGAGGGAGAAATGCATTGGAGTACCGATGTGTACCATGCACCCGAATTTACATATAGTAATGTACATCTTTTACCAAAAACAAGTCATTTATGGGTATTATCAGGGGGTTGGTGTAGATCCCGTGTAATTCCTTCACTCTATAAGGATCAAGATCAAATTAACGTTCATTCTCTTTCTGTCGAAGCATAAATGAGACAGCGACTTTTAACTTTGGACATATAATTTTTTTTCAAAGACAGTTTTGACAGCTTTGAAGGAGGGAGATTTTGAAGAAAATAGATCTTCTAAGCTTACATTATAGGAGTTCTTATTGTGATGACCCGAATGTATAAGTATGTGTACGATGGCTGCACGAACCAGAACTCGGATGACGGTATGTCCGCGCGGGCGAACCTGAAGGTGACAGGTCGTAAAAAGGATGTTGTCACAATCCCACATCGCTTGGGGAAGTATGTGGAAATGAAACATATGTAAAGAGACCCTCCCAAGATAGCAAGACGCGTTTTGGAGCACAATTGACAACGGATCCCATAAGAACTCCGAAGTTAAAAGTGCTTCGGCGAGAGTAGTACCAAGTTGGGTGACCGACTGGGAAGTCCTCGCCAAACAAAGCCGTGAGGGGAGGATATTGGGCTACGGCACAATCCTCAGAGCGGACAATATCTTGCTGGAAAAAGGGGTCGTTACACTTATTCTTTCTGTCGTTGTTCAACACGGCTGTTATTCATTTTTCCTGATTATTATCACTTAAAATTTGTGAACTGAACCGAATTTACTTGTTCGAGAGTTTAGAACCAAACCAGACTGAATTTCATCATTTTGATCGGTTCATCTCCAGTCTCCAATGGTTTGGTCTTGTTTTGTCCATCCGTAACAAAAAGATTTTGTTTTCTAGAAAATCTTTTAAACAAAAATCTATCTTCATAAAAAAAAATCGATATCTTTCCTTTTTCGTAATCTTTTTATTTGCAGAATGACCCTTCTATATCTTTGATCTCAACATTTCAGTTTACACCTGCCCCCTATTTTACATTTTTTTTCTTTTTCCTTTTTTTTTTAATTATATTTTCAATTTATTTATATTTCAAAAAAAAATTATCACTTTCCTATTGTTAAATCTTTAACCCTACATTATGTCCTGAATTGTTCTCCTCCCACCTTCTCTTACCTAATTTATTGATTTTAATATAATAATTATTGTTTAATTTTTTAACTCTCTTTTAATCCCATTAACTATTTTCAACCTCATCTAAACTTAGTTATTTTCATTTAAATTTTCTTATCTTTTATTTGAATTCAAACTATTTTATCTTTAATTTAAATTCAAATTATAGTTTTTAATTTAAATTACAATGTGTCAATTGACGAAATTAAAAATTTAAGACGTCAATTGAAAATACCTCATTATTTGAGAGATTATTTTGATAATTATCGTATATTATATCATCAACTGTTTAAAAACTATTTTTTAACAATATATCATATATTGACACAGACGAAAAACACCATATTCTTCTGAAAAAATAATCTAAAAAATAATTAAAAATCATATCAAAATAATAGAAAACTATTCCACAATAACATTATTAAATTAGATTATATTTAAAATTTAATTGAAGCAGCAGATGTGACACGTGATAAAAGTTAATTAATGTAAAACATGAACATTTTCGCTCCAAACTTAGTACCACTTACCCGAACGCCGTCACACAGATCGTCTCGTAATTAATTTGAAAGTTTCCACACAATCGCAAAGATAATTCTCCATCTCCATCGTCTTGATCATGACTTAAGTAGATCAAATTATGACTATACCGATGAATATTTGACCCTATGATCTAGGAGGGAGTAAAATAAACCTATAGTTAAGCAAAGCTTTAAACATTTGAACCACTATTGAATTACAGAAACTACAGGCCAGCACCTGTCAAGAGATAAATTAATAACTGTTCATTACAAAGCATCAATTGTACAAAAATTAAATTACATGCTAAGAGAAATAGGAAACATCATAAACCTGAGGAACAAGCACATTCATAACATCATGTATGAAGGGTTCACAAAAAAAAGCAAGGTCGGCGTCAAAACCTTGATCGAACGGAAAGATTTGGAGTTTGGTTTGAAATCCGATCTAATGCTGTTTGTCTTGTTTCATCTCCACCATCCCTGCCTCGGATTTGGATTTCACCGGTGCAACTTTGGCTGGGGTGGAGCGCTCGGCTTGAGAGAATCGAATGAGAATCTGCATAAGCAAGGTGACTATAGCCAAACCAGATGCAGAAAATGCCAGGCCCTTCCATGAGGATAGTAGTGACGACCATTGAAGGAGCTTAACGGTCCCGGAAAGAAGGAGAATTGCCCACGAAGTAACAACCTGTTTGCGACAAATAATTCGAACAAAAAAAAATGTTCACCCAAAATGCAACAAGTTGTTAGATCGAGATTAGTTTAGTCGAATATATTTCCCAAACGAATAGAATTGGGCTCTTGGATACAAATCACGAAAATTAATGTTTTTACTCGAATTTTCATCGATAGGTTTAGCAAATAAAGTTTTGGATCTAAAAAAAAAAAAAAAAAAAAAAAATCACAGACTCTTTATTATGATTATAGTGTTGACCTATTTGGGTGTTGGGGGGGGGGAATTGGAAAACCATCTAGTCACAGGGAAAAACAGTTTTGAAATCAACCATTTTCTTTAGTATTTATGTTCAAATTTTGCAATTCGGAACTTGGGTAATTGCATTACTTTCTTGGCGTT
>CM039511.1:9326877-9355208 GCA_022432975.1 Begonia masoniana | reverse complement strand
AAAAAAAAAAAAAAAAAAACTTTCTATTCCAGACCAATGATTTAACTAATTTTTGTTATTTAAAATAGGCTAATAGCTGCATACCCTGACTTATAAGTTTGTTATGCAATTGACTGCAAAATATGATGTTTAAGTTTCAGACTAGTGACTAGTCATCACCTAAGAAAATCTCGTCTTCCTAAATGAGACGATTCAAAAATTTTGCTGACCATGTCCATATCAAATATATTTTTTCTCCTAAACAGAATTTATTATTACTATTATTTATATTCATTTTCTTCTCCATTAAAGCACACAACACTTTTTTAGCCTTTTGTCCATGCTATGTTCATCCATTTAATTTCTTCAGAAGATACGAACAAGTATCAAAATTTAATCTTTTTCATCCATTTCAGGAAGACAAAACAGTCTCGTCCATTCAAAATATGGTCAGTAGTTATAGAAATTACTTTGGGGACAACCACAGATTGCAGCACCCTAACAGAAGCATCAAATGATCCCTTCAATCCAAACTTATTATTCAGTTTCCTTACTAACTATGCAGATATTAGCTCTAGAGCAAAAAATTTCAAATGATTTTTTCAATGTTATTTCCTAAACAAACTCAGCATTATGAATTTTCAGGGTCTGCTAGAATCCTCAGGTTTTGATGTCCCACACTCAAGTCACAAAATAGAAGTTATGTAGAAGGACTTCACTGTTATAGAACTTCAAAAAAAAAAAACCCTCACATATTATGGATGTGACTTGTGAGTTACAAGGTCGACTCTAGATTCCCAAAGAATACCATAAGTATGAGTAGAAGTGACAGTTGTGTGAAATGACTTCTCTGTAACAAAAACATCTCATGATATTATGGATTTGACTAGTGAGTCACAATGTCAACTCAACTTTCCCAAAGCATGTCTAAAAACGACAACATGTTCACATCAAAAATAAATTTCACTGCAGATTAACGAATTATATTCAAACTACAAGCTTAGTGCAGCACAGAACTTCTTTAGTGATTCGTTGAGAACACTATCCTAAGTTTGCCAATACAGATAGATTTTGTTAAACTAATTTCATCATCTGGTTTTCAAAGCTTACTCTACCCATCAAGAGAGAGTGTGAATGTGTCAGTACTAGTATACATGTAATATAACTAGCAGGAGAGAGAAAACAAACTGAAGCTAAAGCGTCTACAGCTCTGTGCTGCACATACACATAATTAATTGAATATGGTCTGAAAAATAATTAGAAGATAACCTGAACCTGAAGAAGTAAAGGCATAAGATCAATACCATGTTAAACCATCCAAAAGTTGGTTTAGTAATTTTTGGATTCTTAGCTTCGCAATTTTGCATTTGTTTTGTTTGTGTCTCAAAAATTCATCTAAAATTGACATTGCCTCGGTGAACTGAAGTGAAGTCCATTCTCCATGTTTCAGCCTACAGTTTTTCAACGTTTTATGCCCCGCACTGCACTTTTGATATGGGGATTCACTTAGAAAATCTGAGTCCAACTTTTTTGCTGTAACGATATCACCTTCCATAATGAGCTCCAATTGAGAAATGCATTTCTTTACCTATGGATGAAATTAAGTTACAAAAAGATGATCAATTATAGGGGAAATAAAAATAATACATCATATGTGCACGTGTACTGATTAAATTGTGAAGTGATGGGAGAAACATGTATACATAATACTCATGACCTCTTAATGCAACAGTTTCCAAACCTCTTTGATACGCATCTCATGTGAAGTATTGCGAGAACAACATATACATTATACTAATATCCACACAATCAGATAGTTACATTTTAAAGGAAATGTACCTGTTCTCTGCTTGCACGGAAATGGTGGCATAAGAAACAGGTTCTTTGCAGAAGATTGTAGAGAATATTAAATAGCAAGGGATTATACGTCAATGAAACAAGGTCAATATGACCAAAATGACCAGGGCAGGAGAAAGATCGTTGCCCACATGACATGCAACTACAAAAAGAATAAACAATAATTAAATCCATCACTTATCAACATATGAACAGCATTGGCAAATTTTCAATATACAGATGTATTTTTAGACCATGTCCATTTGTTAAACAGTAACTTTTAAATGCACTAATTCAGTATATATCATTCATCATTTGTTTTCCTCTTCAACCGCATTGATTACAACATATTTATTGGGTGTTCCAAGTTTGAGTAATCCTTTGATCAATGATGTGAATTGCATATAGAATCATGCTTACACCAACAAAAAGAAATAAAGAATAATTAAACCCATCAGTAATCCACATGAGAACACATAGGTATATCATCGCTTGTTCACTTTAATGATCGAAATTCACTCCAATAATTGAACCTAGATACAGATGGTCTGTAGTTTTTGAGTGACTGTCGTGCACAATAGAATGAGCACAATCAACCACTATCATTTTATGATTTGACATTGAGAAAAGTTATAGACGCTACAGGCAAAACAATAACATGAAAATGATGGTTGACGACATTAACTGAAGATCTCAAAGGGATCTTAGCAAGACAATTCTGAACCTTAAAGTTGGCAAAGTCATCAACATCCAAGTAACATAAAATCAAATATTATTGAACAAAAAGTGAAGGCCTCACAGAAGAATCAATTCAATGAAAAAAAAAACTTACGGGGTCCTCTCTTCCATGGGGCCCATAGTTGGATCATAAAGTCCACCAGGTACAGGTCTTTCCAACACGTCGAGTAAAATAGGGTTTGTAATCTTCACTACACTGTGCTTATGAACCTCTTCAACTGTCATGAAGCTGAAGGCAACTGCCTCAACAAACTCAGTTGCGCCCTGAAATAAAAAAATGTCCTTATATCTTGATGCAGAACACTAATAAGTTCACTTTGCTTCTCTTTTACACTTCATATACCCATATATTTTCTTTTCTATGATGTTATTTGAATTAAAAATCGAAATGTGAAAGCCTCTTAATTCTTTATCCCTTAAATAGTGAGTGCAACTTGATTATTTTTATATGGACTTACAAATATGAAGGGCTTGCCTTTTTTGTACTAGTTGAATTGAATCAATGGATTAAGAGACCTATTTAGGCTAAAATAATTTATATTAAGAAAATTGGATTTGTTTTTTATCTATTAATTTGTTTTAAATAATTGAATACTCAAATAGGGTTTTTTTCATGATAATAAAATGTCTCTTTCTTTATTGGCAAACCTTAGTGATATGATATCGGGTCCCTTACTCCTCCCAAAAGTGCGCTTAAGAGTAGAGGTTTGAACCCAATATATATATTAGCCTAGTCAACTCTCTGTTTTCGATAGGATATCACATCATCCTTTCACCCTTTAAGGACGACTGCCTCAGTCGGTGATCTGACCGAGACACCCTGTAGGATGACTGCCTCAATCGGCGGTCTATCTGATGTGCTGCCTAACCGGCCCACAGAAGTAAGGCTCTGACAGCAAATTATATGATATTGAGTCCCTTACTCCTCCCAAAAGCACGCTTTTGAGAGGAGTAAGAGACCCGATATCATATTACTTAGTTAAATAATAATATCAAGATCGAGATAGAAAACCTTCGATCGATTAATTTTAATGATTTCTTATAAAGACTCAGCATCTCTATAATGTTTAATACTTAATACCCTAGAAATTAGATAAGAAAATGCAGAAAACTCATAAGAATCTATATTTCTTTATTTTGATGGTTTTCTTAATATAGCTGAGTAAGGGCTCAATAAAACCACAAAAAAACTCAATTAAAGGACTTATGCATCATCAAAAGCAAAAGAAATGAAAAAATAAAAATAATAACAGCCATAACAAAATACTAAGTTATCAAATACTTTCTCCACTTCTAATATCTAAGACAAAACCTAGGTGCAAAATATATAAAATATACAAACAGGATGAGAGAAAGAGGACAACACCTCAGTTGTGTGGGCCATGACAATGTTGTGAGTATGGACAGAAAAAATTTAGCAATGAACTCTGCTGCGTTTCAAGATCTCATTCCTATTCTGCAAGGAGCTTTGAATCCAACTGAAATGTTAATAGATACTTCCAATATTGAATAAATTTCCCCTTTTTCAATAAATGAATCGAGCACGAGTTGTTCAACTACCGTGTGCACCACTTTGCGATGATGGAAAATCAGGTCCTGATCATGCAATAAGTTCTTCAACCAAACCAAAAACTAATAGGAGATATTCATTTTTCTCCTTACTCTAACCTGAAAAAAATCTAAAGCAAATTCAGTGTAACACATAAAGGCAAAAAAAAAAAAAAAAAAAAAACTTTGAGAGCTTGAGGACCAAGCTTTTAGACTGCATATAATTAGATTGGCAGCAAAAAAAAAAATATTAAGAATATGATTGGAAGATAATCAAAGTTATGACCTTTATCACAGCAAGGCAGTGAATTGCATTAAACTACAGCAGTGTGGCAGATTTTCGCCATCTCTATAGGAACATTGCAAATGAGGTAAAAAAAAAACAGGAATTCATGCCTGAGAGTTTCAAAAGGTTACTTGACTCTACAACCTCAACAGAATATAATTTTTGCAAAATACACAATTATAACCAAAGAAATTCAGCAATTTGTTCTCGTGAAGTTGCAGCAACGTAAACGAACAAGTACATCAAAATAAAGATAAATCTTTAACTACTTTCTAGCTTAAAGAAATTATGTTTTTCCCATCATAAACAACAAAAAAACCATCCAAAAGCATATAAAATTCAAGCCATACTTCTATGCACCAAAAAAAATATCATATCAACGTAGAAATAATCATATAATTACGTAACAAGCAGCAAACCGAAACACACGAAAAAAAAAACTTCAAAAAACGCGGGCAGTAAGTTAGGACAAACCTAGGTATGAGATAACCTGAAAAGTGAGAAGAAACGTAGAAATAAAAGAAGGTCCATAGGATGGATGTGAGAGAGAGGAGGAGGAGAGAGAGACCTGTAAAAGGAGGCGGAGCGCGGGGAGTTCTTCGAGCAGCTCACACTTCACAGGTTTTCCAATTTAACTGTCTATTTTCCTTTTTTTTTTCCAGAATTTTTCTTTCCATTTTATTCGTTATCCTGTGTAGCGCTACTCACGCTGATTAATATGTACCCGACAATCACCGCCCTTCATCAGAAATCAACCGCAGCCTTTAACTTACTACTACTTGAGCTTACAACTATGGTTAATTTCATGACGATCTTATTGTGTTTTTGATAATTAAAATTGCTATACTTGGAAAATAATATTTTTTATTTGATTTTAAATAATATGTCATTTTTAAATATTAAAATAATCATCATTATTAATTTACTAAACATTTAAATTCACAATAATTATAACAGAGGTCATACATGCAATATGTAGGTAAAATATTCATGAACTTTATATAAAATAATATCATATTTTCCATGAGTCTACTTAAATTGTCCTTCCTTCAAAATTGTAAAAATAAAAATGAATATGAGGTGTGACAATTTGTTCAAATAGATAAAAATTTTACTTATAATATATTGTTTTTTTAACACATTTGTTTTGAACTTGAGTAGGGGAACAATTGGGCTTAGTGGGAAGTCAGGGCTAAAGGAGGAGCCCAGAAGGAGATGAGAGGTTAGGGCCAGGTAAATGAGCCCAATAGGGAGCGGCTTAGTGGGTTGAGCCTAAGGAGTCAGCTGGGGACTATCTTGTTAACCTGACTTGTCTTGGTTGGTTAGGACAACGAGTCGAGTCAAGCCATCAATCCATGTTTATGTTCTTCAATTCGATTATATGCTAGTGAAACATAATTGCAAAAGTAATGCTATATTTTACGGATAATCCTATATTGGCTTTGTAATTTTACCTCATCATTTTAATGCGACAGTTCTTAATAGGGGTGGGCACGGGCCGGTTTAATCTGGTCCCGAGCCCGGACTAAAACCGGCCCGAATGGTTTCTGGATTTTAATCCCAAAACCGTAACCGGTCTCGGTTCCGCCGAAGTTATTTATTTATTTTTATTTTTTAACGAAAAAATTATGAAAAATGATAAAATTTTAAAAAACGATAAATATAACAAAATAAATACATAGGCAAACCAAATCGGAGCAGGCAGCAGGGAGGTCGGTTGTTCGGATATCGAAGGTCGGGTGTTCGGACTTCGGACTTTGGAGGTCGCAACTCGAAAGTCAGAGGTCGGGTGTTTGAGAATTCTGAAGCTCAACAAGTCGAAACTCAAGGGTCGAAGCAGGGAGCAGGGGAGATCGAAACCGGGGAGATCAGGGGTCGGAGGTCGAGGTCTCAGAGTTTCAGAGCAGGGGAGACCAAAATCGGGGACTGCAACTCGCAAGTCGGGTGTTCAGAGGTCGGGTGTTCAGAGGTCGAAACTCGGGTGTTCGCTTGTTAGGGATTTAGGAAGACTGAACTGATGAGTGAATACTCATTCAGTCGTCGAACGAATTTGCAATTTGACTTTAAGTTCGGTCATACGGTTCGGTTTTGGTTCTTCGAGAATTCAAGCTGTGAACCGATGACCGAACCGATTGTCTTCAGTTCCAAAGACTTCGGATAGAGGACCGGATCGTGGTCCATCACGGTTCGGTCTGGTTCGCGGTTCGCGTTCCAACCCTGCCCACCCCTAGTTCTTAACTAGTGCAATTAAATTTGTTTTAATTATTTGTAATGTATCATATTAAATATACTAATTATTGAGTATCACATTAACATATAAAAAATAGAAAATAAATTTCGAAAGTAAACATAGTATTATTATCTATGTTTGATACTCTAATTTGAGCACATAATCTTACACAAACTATCATTACTTTATAAGAATGTAAGTACAACATTACACGGTGTAATATATGATAAAATAAAGTTTAAACTCTAATTTTACAATTTAATCATAATTTAATTGTTGATTTATGTTATGAGTCATGACCTAATATAAATAATTAAATTAATAGATCCTAAAGAATCACGAGTAAATATTGCGTAGCCTAGGACTAGAAATCGGTTCAGTTAAAATTGAAAATCGAATCAAACCAAATCGAAAATCTAGGTTCGGTTTCAATTAACCGACTTTGGAACTGAACCAAACCAAACTAAATTTATAATAGTTATATAATTTTTTAAATTTTATTTTTATATTAAAAATTATAAATTATAGACTTAAACTAGTCAAAATCGATTCAAACCGAGTTTAAACAAAACAAAATCGACTCAAAAACCAAATTTAAATAAAAAAAATTGAGAACCGAAACCGAATCAAAGAGAGTTGAAAACTGATCGAAAACCAAACCTCGCTTTTTGGCTCTCCTAAAATTCGGATTCGATTTCATTTATCCAAAATCAAACAGCTTCGGTTTGGTTCCAATTCGGTCCAAAATCAAACTTTACCCTTCTTTAATTTAACAAAATACTCTAAATGAACAGTTAAAGAAGAGCACAAATAAAATCAAACTTAAAAAGAAACTCGCCCGAGCCATCGGTGCGAAGTAGTTTCATATTGCGAGGCAAAATTGATGTCTAGAACAAACCCACTGCACATCGTGGGGTCGTTGATTGTCAAAGACTAAAACTGTACAAAACTAAAAAAACGAGATCAAGAAATTGTGCACGTACTATAAAACATCATTGAAGAAACTTTCAGGCGTCACGCCGTCGGGAAATAGCTCAGTAAGATCAGGAATTGATTCGGGGATGTGAAATTCCCCGCGCAAAACCCAGTCCGCCGACGACGGAGGACACCCGCCGTCTTTCACGCTCGCAATGCTCTTGTTCTCGCTTTGACTACTTGTCGGACTCGGACTCAACTTCTTAATCGATTCTTGAGAATCCGCCGGGGTGGTTTGTTCTGAAATCGGCAAGTATATTCTCGTCGTTCTCCGTCTTTTGATAATATTTTGAGGGAAAGAACACGCCACGGATAGTCTGCCGGAGTCCGTCGGTCTTTTTGGCGGCCGTCCTCGACCTCGCTTCATCTCAGACATTGTGGAAAGTAGAAGATATGGAGAGAGAGAATTGGAGGGAATAAGGTGAATTAATGGCGGTGTTAACTGTTTATAATTATACCCAAGAAATTCTGTTTTCTTTTCGAATTAGGAAAATTTTCGGAAGATTAACTAAATCCGAGATCCGACTTTTAAGAAATTCAAACTATTTTATATCTTCTAATATCTTTCCATTTGCATAATTTTTTTTATTTGCAGAATCGTCCTCCAACAATTATGCCTGGACAGACTGGACAGCACCGCATCGCGGGTAAAACCGACTCGTAAGTACACGCCGTTAAAGTATCCTTCCTCTGTTTTTCATGAAGAGGAAGACAGAGCAAGGTCTTGGTCTCACAGAGCTAGGCGAGCTGCAGTGTGACAGTCGACATTCGACAGACTGAGACTTGGCGACGGGCTTCAGTCTTGACTGAAGAAACCCTTCTGTTATTCGCCAAGAAGAAGAAAGACAGTGACAGAGTTCTTCTGATCTTCACCCTTCTGTTCTTCGCAGTTCGTATTTCGCCTATTGCCGATTTCGAGGTCGGAGTTCTTTTTCACTGATAGAGTCTGCAACGAAGTTTAGCCGTTAAACAGCTTGACAGTTCACTCCGACGATTCGCAGTTCTCCTGTTGACAGATTGAGACCCTTAACGTTCTTCTGTTCTTCTTCATTCGTGTTAGCCGTTAGCCGTTCTCCTTCAATCTTCAACAAATCAGTCTTCAATTTGCAGCAAGTCTTCAAAATCACTTTTTTAGTTTTCTTTATGCATGTGACATTTTATGTATAACCTTTTTTCTGTTGCATTTAAGCCTTCTTTTTTGGTGTAACTTCATGAATTAAGACGTTGAAATCACTCTTAAAAACTCAATTTTGGGAGGAATTCTGGTTGACACCCATGTTTTGGAATGTTGATTGACTTTTCTTGTAGCATCGTTTGTTTTAAAAATTGATCATGTTACTCTGGGTATTGAGACTTAATCTAATAATTAGGAGCTCAAATTAAATTTGATAATTTAGATTCGATAATTTCTACAATATCTCATTATATCTAAGAATTTATCTTGGTGACAATCTCTTCCCTTTCAGACTGTGAACGTAAAATGGCAGGAGGAAAAGTGCGGAAGGATAAGCCAAAGGCAGCAGGAAAAAGTGTCCCCTATCAGGGAGGCATATCGTTCCACAAATCAAAGGGCCAACATATTCTGAAGAACCCGTTATTGGTTGACACCATAGTTCAAAAATCTGGTATTAAGAGCACAGATACTATCCTTGAGATCGGTCCTGGTACTGGTAACCTCACCAAGAAACTTTTAGAAGCTGGGAAAATGGTCATTGCCGTTGAGCTTGATCCTCGCATGGTCCTTGAGCTGCAGAGGCGTTTTCAAGGAAGTCCACTCTCCAGTCGATTGAAGGTAGGCCTCCATTCCCATGCTCGCTAGTATGTTACCATTGTTACTTTGTTATTCTGAAATTTAGAATTTAAAGTATAACTTCTTTTAGCTATCATATTCTAATTCTTTTGTTTGTTTTGGTAAGTGTTACAGAACTTTAATTTGCATTAGGTACTTGTATAATTATTTTGATCTGTAGTTCTTTTCTATGCATCACCCCTCCTCCATTTTCATAGCCTAAAGGAATTTTGTCGCATAATTCTTCTTGGGAACAAAGAATGTAAATGTGATGTCTGTTGTCATTAAATGTGTTGTTTTAGTTTCCCTTTAGTATTATGTAGACGTATTGGTCGGAGCTGCCTGAGTTGGTGTCCTGTTCCGTATTCATGCAGTTTTGAGTAGATTTGACTTTGCCACGAGAAGTTGTCTCCTATTTAATTTCACTTTTGTAGGTTATCCAAGGAGATGTGCTGAAAACTGACCTCCCGTATTTTGACATATGCGTGGCAAACATTCCTTATCAAATCTCGTCTCCTCTCACTTTCAAGTTGCTAAATCACCAACCAGCTTTTCGATGTGCAATCATTATGTTTCAGAGAGAATTTGCAATGAGACTGGTCGCTCAGCCAGGTGACAAACTCTATTGTCGTCTCACCGTTAACACCCAACTCTTAGCTCGAGTCTTTCACCTCCTCAAGGTTGGAAAGAACAATTTTCGACCTCCGCCAAAAGTTGATTCCTCGGTAGTTCGAATTGAACCCATGAAACCACGAATAGAAGTGAAGCAAAATGAGTGGGACGGTTTTTTGCGAATTTGCTTCAACAGGAAAAACAAAACTCTTGGTTCGATTTTCAGACAAAAGTCTGTTCTCTCATTGCTAGAGAAGAACTACAAGACCCTGCAGGCACTCCATCTTTCTCTCAATGGTTCAGGGGCAAATACAGAAAGCAAGGTGGAATTTGCGGACTCTTATGATGACCTGACTATGGAGATGGAGGTGGATGATGATGGTGGAGAAGATGATGAGATGGAGATGGGGGAAGAACCAGAAGGGGAGGCTTCTGAATTCAAGGACAAAGTTTTGGCAGTTTTGAAGGAGGGAGATTTTGAAGAAAAGAGATCTTCTAAGCTTTTGTTACAAGAGTTCTTATTCCTTCTGTCGTTGTTCAACAAGGCGGGTATTCATTTTTCCTGATTATTATATCTTAAAAATTGTGAACTGAACCGGATTTACTTGTTCGCGTCAATTAGAAATTTGATTTTGTTAGAGTTCAGAACCGAACCAGAATGAATTTCATCATTTTGATCGGTTCATCTCCAATCTCCTATGGTTTGGTCCGGTTTTGTCTGTCCATAACAAAAAGATTTTGTTTTGCTAGAAAATCTTTTAAACAAAAAACAATCTTCTTAAAAAAAATCGATATCTTTCCTTTTTTCGTAATCTTTTTTATTTGCAGAATGGCCCTCCTATATCTTTGATCTCAACTACACCTGCCCCCTATTTTACATTTTTTTCTTTTTCTTGATTTTTTTTTAATTATATTTTCAATTTATTTATATTTCAAAAAAAA
Organism: Begonia masoniana; assembly: GCA_022432975.1. Taxonomy (NCBI): domain Eukaryota; kingdom Viridiplantae; phylum Streptophyta; class Magnoliopsida; order Cucurbitales; family Begoniaceae; genus Begonia; species Begonia masoniana. The sequence goes on along the minus strand of CM039511.1, from coordinate 9,344,273 downwards.
ATTATCACTTTCCCATTGTTAATGTAATAATCTTTAACCCTACATTAGATGTCCCGAATTGTTCTCCTTCCACCTTATCTTACCCAAGTTCTTGATTTTAATATAATAATAATTATTTAATTTTTTAACTCTCTTTTAATCCCATTAACTATTTTCAACCTCATCTAAATTTAGTTATCTTCATATAAATTTTCTTATCTTTAATTTTAATTCAAATTATAGTTTTTGATTTAAATTACAAGGTGTCAATTGACGAAATTAAAAATTTAAGACGTCAATTGAAAATACTTCATTATTTGAAGGTCTATTTTGATAATTACCTTATATTATATCATCAACGGTTTAAAAACTAATTTTTAACAATATATCATATATTGACACAAAATGAGTTTATTATCTGTTGATGAAAAACACCGTGATCGTCTGAAAAAATAATCTAAGAAATAATTAAAAATTATATCAAAATAATAGAAAACTATTCCACAATAACATTATTAAATTAAATAGAATTAAATTAGATTTTAGTATTTAAAATTTAATTGAAGTAGAACAAAATTAAACATATTACTAAACCCATTCAATACAACTAATAAATTTTATTTCAAAATCAAAGTTGAGGCATATAAAATACTCTAAGATAATTCACAGTCCAAAAATTATGAAAGGTGCAGCCCTAGACATACATTATATTATTTTAAAATTGTTACGTTTACATTTTGCCATTATATTATGATATAACATTTAAATGTTCTTTACTCGTAAATAAAATTATTATTGTAATAACTGGCTTTACGGGATATTAATATTTTAATGTTGATGGCATTTTTGTAAATATGTCAAATTAGGTCGGTTTCATGAAAAAGAAAGCGTTATTACGATCCTAATAATTAATAAGGATTTTAAGAAAATTTTGGGAATTTTAAGAGTTTAACGCTAATTTTACGAAAATTACGTTTATCGTAATATAAAGGATACTTTGGTAAAAATAGTAAACGATATCCGAATTGTGAACGGACAGTTTTAATAGAACCCTTGTAATAAGTTGGAGTTATTGGCGAAATAAGAAAATTTGGAGAAATCGAATCGTTAGCTAAATAACGAAACAAATAGAAAAACAATAGAAGGGCGTTATGGTAATTTACCAAGCCAAATTTTAATTAAAAACCATCATTTTTCTTTCCCTTCCACCACTTCACGAAAACTCCTTTGTGATTTCTCCTCCAGGCGACATCTTTCTCTCCCACGCACGGCGTTCTTCATTCCGGCGATTTCTCCTCCTCCATTCGACTCGTTTTCTTCGTGTTTTCTCCTCATCTCGCAACCCTAGGTATGAATCTATGGTTTTAGAGCGTTATATTTCGGTTTTCACGAAGTTTAACGGTTAGGGTTTCGTTTAGGGTTTTGTGAAAAACGCGATTTAGGGTTTGAAATTGATAGGTTTGTCGTAGTTGTGAATATGATGAACGTTATTGGATGAAGTTAATCGATTTAGGACGAACGTTAGAGATTTGACAAATTTTCGAGTTTGGGGAAAACTCGTTAATGGTGATTTCGAGGAATCGAGCGTTAATTGTTGGATAAAATGTCTCATTGAGCTAAGTTAGAATTTTTAGGAGATTTCTTTAGTTAAGGATTTTATTAATTTGGACGTTTAATAGTTTAAACTCGTTTTAACGACAATGTTGCGAAATTGCCTTAGGTGACCAAAGCTCGTGGACGGAGCTTGGATTGCAACGGACACAAGGTAAGTTCTCGTGACTTACTCTGGCCGATTGGCCTACACCGTACATCGAGGTCGCGTCAAGGATCTTTGATGATTTGTTTGTTTAAATGTTTTGGTTGGGTAGTTAGGATTAGTTCTTTTATAGGATATGTTTTTAATTACTTTTATTGTCTTGATGGTACTTATGATGTATGTTTACTTTATGCATTTAACTGTTCATGCATCACGTCTTTTAAAATAGCATGAAAACGGATTTCTGCACGTGTTTAAGAAAATGAAATGAACGAACGAAATGAATCTACGTAATCTGTTATCTTGTCATGCGAGGTGAGGCTCAGGCACGGCTGTTTACGGATGTAAGCGTGTACCCCCCTCCCCCCCCCCGGTTAGGTGAAGAGGGCAGTCTAACAGCGGGATGTGTCCTTTCCATCTAATAGGCTGAGACCTCGGTGATATTCTGTCTGCGACGTAATGATAAGAAAGATGTTGCATGATTTCTGAAACTCATATGCACAGCATGCATTTACATTTACAAAACTTACTGAGCCTTTAGCTCATAGTGTGTCTGTATGGTGTAGGTGATATCGAAACAGGTGAGGACGACGTTCCTCCTCCTGAAGCATGAGTCCAGTTGAAGAAGAATGATCGCGGGAGTGTGCTGGTGCAGTCGAGGCGTTTCATGACCCGTAGGGACGTATGTTTAAGGATAGAAAATGTTTAAGGAAAATATTTGTACAGATAGAACATTATAGGATGTTTGGATCTGGACTAGTTGATAAGTTTATGTTTCAAAGTTTTTAAACGTTTTGGAAACTTGTTTTGTAAATGTTTAGTATTAGGAAAATGTTCATTTTTTTAAACATATCCATGCAGTTCATTTTCGTGAAAACGTATTTTGTGTTAAATGCGTCTCGAGTCGGTTTTGAGTGAGATTATGGAGGACGTAGGAGTATCGGGTGGTTTGATGTCAAATGGTATTGTGAAGGTGTATGTGGAGTTAGTTGTAATTGAGGAAGAAAAATGGTTATGTGTTTAAGTTGGTATGCAGGGAAGAAAAAGGAAAAGAGGGAGCCGAGCTCTCTGGAAAAATTCCAGAGAGCTTGGCGATCGATCGCCCGCCTTGGGCGATCGATCGCCTCCCCCTCTTTGGTCGCGCCCAAGCGATCGCCTCACTAGGTGATCGCTAGGCAAAATGTGTGATCGCCGAAGGGCGATTGATCGCTTGTTTTGAGCGATCGATCGCCCCTCGATTTTGTTAACTGGCGATCGATCGCCTGTTTTGAGCGATCGATTGCCCTTTGCATTTCGGGGACGATTGTCCCTTTTGCCCTCCTTTCCTCAGCCGATTGCCTTTTAAGTTTTAATTATGTTTTCTTTTAATTGTTTTAATGTTTTATCAAGTGATTTTCAAAATAGATTCGAACGTTTTAACAATTTGATTTCCGATCTAAATTCCGCTTAAATGAAATTAAAGTCTATTAGGATAAAAAAATAAATAAATACGGTAAAAATTGGATACAGTATTAGGGTCGCTACAGTTATGGTATCAGAGCCTGTACCCAACCGGAAATGTGACCAACGAGGACGTTGGGCCCCTGAAGGGGGCTGATTGTGATGACCCAGTCACCCAGATGTGTAAGTATATGTACGATGTCTGCACGAACAGGAACCCGGATGGCGGTACGTCCGCGCTAGGGGTGAACAAAAACTGGATTGGACCGAAGAACCGGACTGGAACCGAAAATTTGGTCCAGTTCTAGTCGGTTTTACAAATTAAATAATCAAAATTTGGTTTTTTTTTAAGTAGAACCGAAAAATACGGTTCGGTTTTCGGGATTAATGATGCAAAACTGAAAAAATACAGAACCGAATTTTCTACCCACTCCCTAAGCCCTAAGGCAGTAAGACTCTCCTTGACTGCTCTACTCCTGCCTCTCAATCTCACTTCGCTCCTTCAGTAAGCTCCTCAGCTCTTCACTCTTCAGAAATCAGATCGCTCGACTGTCTGTCTCCGCGCAATCGCAGTTCGTCATCGCCGACGCCCAACCAGGCAACCACTCAGTCTCTGTCTCTCTCTGCTCGCACTCGCAGTCGCCCGATGCCAAACCACAGTCGTCGACTTCCGACCTCAACTTCCGACTTCTGACTTCGAGTCTTCGACAAAGCTTCCGACTTCGACGAAGGTAAGTAGCATTACTCGTTTTATAATATCAGAGCAATTTTTATAGCTAGTCACCGACTTCTAAGCTTCTTCAAAAAAGATTCAGACAAGACTCTCCTCCAACTTCACTTCTCTGATTTACGATCCTCATTCACAGGTAATTGAAGATAACGTCAAAATACAGATTGGATTCAGAAGGGGAATTGAGTACTTCGGCCTTTCACGAAGGTTTTTTCTTGCTCTACTTTCTTAAAACTATCGTAGTTGATGTTGTGTGCAGTGTGCATTAGTTGATTTTTGAGTGCAGTGTATTGTTTAGGTTTTTGCACACTGCCAGTGTGCATTAGCTGATTTTTGTGTGCAGTGTATTTTTGTGGTTTTTGCACACTGCCGATGTGCATTGTTGATGTGTGTGTTTGATGTTAAATGTTAAATAGTCATTTATTGATGTTAATGTGCTGTTCTAATTTTAGAATTTTTAGATTGTTAGATTGTTGGATTTAGTTTATTGGATGAGAGACTCAGTAACTATAAATATTTTTCCTAGAAAATTGTTATGCTTACACAGTGATGGTGTTCTGTTTTTGATGTAAAGCTAAGGAAGCTAGTTTAAATTACAGTCTTCTAGTTTCCTTCAGCTTCAGGTATTCTTTCTAATACAGGCATCCACCTATGTGTTCTTCAGTTTGAAGCTGCAAAATCATTTCATCAGCTGAAAAAACTCCATTATTTAGCATCTTCTGCAATTGTTGCTTTGTGAGTCTGTGACCACCAGTTTACAAAGCAAAGGTCTCAATTTAAATAGAAATGCTCATGGTTCATTTTTCAAATTTAAAAACAAAAAAGAATAAGCATTTTTTGTTTTAAAAAAAGTGGAAAATCCGGAACCGGATTAGAACCGGAACCGAATTTCGGTTCCGGTTCTAGTTCGGTCCTTAAAAAAAGAAAAACAGTCCCGGTCCTAAAAATTAAAAACCGAATTTTATTATTTCGGTTCCAATCTTCCTTAAAACCGGACCGGACCAGTTTTTGCTCACCCCTAGTCCGCACGGGCGAACCGGAAGGTGACGGGTCGTAAAAAGGGGGTCGTCACAATCCCACATCGCTTGGGGAAGTATGTGGAAATGAAACATATGTAAAGAGACCCTCCCAAGATAGCAAGACGCGTTTTGGAGCACAATTGACAACGGATCCCATAAGAACTCCGAAGTTAAAAGTGCTTCAGCAAGAGCAATCCCAAGTTGGGTGACCGACTGGGAAGTCCTCGCCAAACAAAGCTGTGAGAGGAGGATATTGGGCTACGGCCCAATCCCTAGAGCGGACAATAAATAAATAACTCATAATTATCACATCAAAATATAAAATTAGAAATATAAATTAAAAAATAAGCGTAACATTAGTTGGTCTAAGTTTAGGCAAGCCAATGGCAACTTACTTGTATCATTTGATCACACTAAATTAAGATAAGTAAATTATATCTAAATGGGTTAAGACTTCTTTTAACTCGATTAGGTAAAATCAAAGAGATCGATCAAGCATAATAAAATCCAATTTTAAATTTAAAGAATTCAAAATTTGAGTGTCATATCGTGTTCAAGTAAGCTTAGATGAGATGGTGACTTTTAACTTTGGACATATAATTTTTTTTCAAAGACAAAATTTTGACAGTTTTTAATGAAGGAGATTTTGAAGAAAAGAGATCTTCTAAGCTTACATTACAGGAGTTCTTATTCCTTCTGTCGTTGTTCAACAAGGCTGGTATTCATTTTTCCTGATTATTATCACTTAAAAATTGTGAACTGAACCGGATTTATTTGTTCGCGTCAATTAGAAGTTTGGTATTGTTAGAGTTCAGAACCGAACCAGACTAAATTTCATCATTTTGATCGATTCATATCCAGTCTCCAATGGTTTGTTCCGGTTTTGTCTATGTTGGGAATTATGTGCCCAAACAAGCAAATGTAATAGAACAATTATATTATTTAAATTGATTAATATTATGCTTGCATTTAAATATCATGCTTTATAAAATTCAGAGAAAATTATTTGGTTATTTGTGCAAACTTTATATTGACATATATATTGTATATATGAGGGATATAATATAAATAGTAATAACCAAAACAAGTCCATGACTTATATTTGAAGTATGGAATCTTCAAATAAATCATAGTCATAAACTTAGTTTATCTCATTAAGAATGTATAGTTATATCCCGACTATACATGTAGTGACATAAGGTAAATAAGTTTTATATAATATGATTATATAGGACTGAACCAGATAAAATTATATTGTTCTTATAATTTCTGTTAAACTTAGAACAAATAACTTTATCATAATGATGGTCATATGTGTGTAATCTTAATTTATTGTATTTAACCAACTCCTATTTTATTTTAATTTACTATTTAATTTACTTGGTAAAGTTTTATATGAGTTACAATTCACACACCTCGTATATTGGGAATAAATTAAAATGAATAGCTGGGAATGTTAATATCGATACAATGAAATCTATTTTATTGGATTCCCTTTTTTGTTACTTAAAAGATCGAATAATTAGCGCGCAAATTCATAAATCGTTATGAATTAATTATTCAATCAAGGACTAATGGTAGTTAAGGATAAAGATGTAATATGAGAGGTTAACGGATTATAAACCTAGCTCTATTACGAATCTAAATGGAGGGTTAATACATATGTAATGACTATATCAATGGACATTACTTTGAGTAAACATAATCTATAGTTTTAAGAGTGTAACTCTAAGTATTTAGTGGACTTACTTTAGAGTTAATAATTACGTTAATTGATATAAAGAGTTTATATTAATTAACGAAAAAATTATTGAAGCTTAAAATTATAGATCCATCGGTCCCTTTGTCACCTTCTATCATTATTCGAATAATAGAAAAATGAACAAAGAATATTAAATAATTAATTATGAGTTAATTATTTAATACACTCAATAATAAGTTTAGTATATTTCATTAGATGAAATAGTTGAATAATCAACTTATAAGACACATGACAAAAGTTGTCATAATTAATATGTTTGCTATGTTTCATTAAATGAAATAATTGAATTGTTCAATTAATTAACAAACATAAAGTTGTTTTTTAAAATAGTTTTTTAAATGAATTTTGTCAAATCATGGTGCCATGTGTAAGGCCATGATGAGAAGTTGTTTTGATTTCCATAACATCTTTTGTTATAAATGTTATTAAGAAATCAATTCTAACTTAATGGTAAATTAAATTTTGTAACGTTTGTTTCTTTTAAATGTTATGATAACCGTTATAAAATTCTTACACTATAAATAGAGGTTAAGACCTCATTTATTAATAGATAGTGTAGGAGAATCCATTTTGAGAAGCAATCTATTTTAAGAGCATTTCCGTGGTGGTTTGGAGAATTGTTCTCTATATCCATATAGATCGTCTCATGTGTTGAGAAAATGACCTATCACAAAATCGAGGTGAGGAGGATTGATAAAGAAGATCGAAGGCTCTTCGATATTAAGAAATTGTTCTTCAAAGGTAATTTCTTTAAATCTAACTTATTTGTTTATTGCATATAATTATTTATATATCATAAATGACGATCCTATTATTATTGTGAAAAATTATTTTTCATAATATTTAAGTTGTGCACGTATGAGTGTTATGAACACCATTAATTTCGCCGTGTGAGAGAACTTAAATTCCAACAGTCTATCCGTAACAAAAAGATTTTGTTTTCTAGAAAATCTTTTAAACAAAAATCTATCTTCATAAAAAAAAAATTGATATCTTTCCGTTTTCGTAATCTTTTTATTTGCAGAATGGCCCTTCTATATCTTTGATCTCAACATTTCAATTTACACCTGCCCCCTATTTTACATTTTTTTCTTTTTCTTTAATTATATTTTCAATTTATTTAATTTCAATATTATATTTTTTAAAAAAATCATCACTTTCACATTGTTAATATGATAATCTTTAACCCTACATTAGATGTCCGAATTGTTCTCATTCCACCTTATTTTAACCAATTTCTTGATTTTAATATAATAATTATTGTTTAATTTTTTAACTCTCTTTTAATCTCATTAACTATTTTCAACCTTATCTAAATTTAGTTATCTTCATTTAAATTTTTTTATCTTTTGCTTGAATTCAAACTATGTTATCTTTAATTTGAATTCAAATTATAGTTTTTGATTTAAATTACGAGATGTCAATTGACGAAATTAAAAATTTAATATATCAATGGAGGGTCTATTTTAATCATTACCTTATATTATATCATCAAATGTTTAAAATTTTTTTAACAATATATCATATATTGACACAAAATGGATTTATTATCTGTTGATGAAAAACACTGTGATTTTCTGAAAAAATAATCTAAGAAATAATTAAAAATCATATCAAAATAATAGAAAACTATTCCACAATAACATTATTAAATTAAATAGAATTAAATTAGATTTTAATATTTAAAATTTAATTGAAGTAGAACAAAATTAAACATATTACTAAACCCATTCAATACAACTAATAAATTTTATTTGAAAGTCAAAGTTGAGGCATATAAAATACTCTAAGATAATTCACAGTCTAAAAATTATGAAAGTGCGGCACTAGACATACATTATATCATTTTAAAATTGTTACGTTTACATTTTACCATTTATATTATGATATAATATTTAAATGTTCTTCACTCGTAAATAAAATTATTATGATATAATAATATAAATATTTAATATAATAAATTACATGAAACAATAAATAAATAACTCATAATTATCACATCAAAATATAAAATTAAAAAATAAGCGTAACATCAGATGGTCTAAGTTTAGGCAAGCCAATGGCAACTTACTTGTATCATTTAATCACACTAAACTAAGATAAGTAAATTATATCTAAACGAGTTAAGACTTCTTTTAACTCGATTAGGTAAAATTAAAGAGATCGATCAAGCATAATAGAATCCAATTTTAAATTTAAAGAATTCAAAATTTGAGTGTCATATCGTGTTCAAGTAAGCATAGATGAGATGGTGACTTTTAACTTTGGACATTATAATTTTTTTTCAAATACAATGTTTTGGCAGTTTTGAAGGAGGGAGATTTTGAAGAAAAGAGATCTTCTAAGCTTACATTACAGAAGTTTTTATTCCTTCTGTCGTTGTTCAACGAGGTTGGTATTCATTTTTCCTTATTATTATCACTTAAAAATTGTGAACTGAACTGGATTTACTTGTTCGCGTCAATTAGAAGTTTGGTATTGTTAGAGTCAGAACCGAACCAGATTGAATTTCATCATTTTGATCGGTTCATCTCCAGTCTCCAATGGTTTGGTCCGGTTTTGTCTGTCCATAACAAAAAGATTTTGTTTTGCTAGAAAATCTTTTAAACAAAAAACAATCTTCTTAAAAAAAATCGATATCTTTCCTTTTTTCGTAATCTTTTGTATTTGCAGAATGGCTCTCCTATATCTTTGATCTCAACATTTCAATTTACACGTGCCCCTTATTTTACATTTTTTTCTTTTTCTTTAATTATATTTTCAATTTATTTAAATTACGATGTGTCAATTGACGAAATTAAAAATTTAATATGTCAATTGAGGGTCTATTTTGATCATTACGTTATATTATATCATCAACAATTTAAAAACTTTTTAGCAATATATCATATATTGACACAAAATGAGTTTATTATCGGTTGATGAAAAACACCGTGATCTTCTGAAAAAATAATCTAAGAAATAATTAAAAATCATATCAAAATAATAGAAAACTATTCCACAATATCATTATTAAATTAAATAAAATTAAATTAGATTTTAATATATAAAATTCAATTGAAGTAGAAAAAAATTAAACATATTACTAAACTCATTCAATACAACTAATGAATTTTATTTGAAAATCAAAGTTGAGGCATGTAAAATACTCTAAGATAATTCACAGTCCAAAAATTATGAAAGTGGAGCGCTAGACACGTTTTGAAAGTTAAAACTGCTGGTTTTGGTTCTGTAAAAACAGGGAAGAAGAAGACGAAAATGGAGAAGAGGAAGAACGGCTGAATGAAATGATTTCTCTGTCGTTTGTCTTCCCCAGTATTTGACCTTACATATACATGAATTAAAGCATTGTAATCTAACTAGACTAAAATTCTAAGTAGACTAAAATGAACTTTAAATGAATAGTGAAAATGATGCTTTAATATCCCCCCTCAAGAGCCAGGGCGACAGCCGAAGATCTTGGAGAGGAAGAGATTGAACGATGACGACGGGAGAGGTTTGGTAAGCGCATCAGCAAGTTGATTTGCTGAAGGAGTGAACTTGACCGAGAGCTTCTTCTGGAGAACCTTTTCCTGAACGAAATGAAAGTCAATTTCCGCATGTTTACTCTTTGAGTGCAAGACCGGATTTGCTGCAAGATAAGTAGCACTCAAGTTGTCACAGAAGATGAGAGGTGCCTTGGTAGAGAAAATACCTAACTCTTGTAAGAGGGATTGGAGCCAGAGGACTTCTGCTGCACCATTAGCGACACTACGATATTCGGATTCAGTGCTGGAGCGAGAGATTGTAGGATCGAGATTGTCTAAGAGGGGGGGTGAATTAGACCTTTTTAAATTTAATTTCAAGTCTAACCAAATTTCTCTCTTGAATAAAATACTTAAATATTAATAGCAGACAACCAAATATAAAGTAAAGAGAGAGAGAGAGAGAGAAATTCAACACCACAGTTTTTAACGTGGTTCGGCCAAACTGCCTACATCCACGCTCCAAGGCTCCCCCTTGAAGATTCCTTACTTCTCCTCAACGAGAAATGCTGATCGAACTTTACGGGCTTCGATCTACAGCCTTACACAATCCTGGATTGAACTTTACGGGCGTCAATCCACTGCTTTACAGGATTTTCAGATTTGAATGACAGATTATGCTAATCTACAAACTCTCAAAAACAGAATCTCAAGTTTTGGAATAGAGAGATGTAGATAGGAAATACAGAGTATGATTCGCACGTTAGGGCTCAGAAAATCAAATTCGCAAAAGTTGTATCTTAGTGCTCTAACCTCGGCTTAAATACTTTATCTTCTTTTTCGATTCAGAATTGAATGCTTCTTTCTTCAAATAGAAAATGTTACCGTTGGGAAGCATCCGTACTGGACCAGGTAGCCGTTGCCGTCTGTAGTTGCAAGTCGTCGTCGCCATTAAAGTTCTGGAGTTAATGCTGAAAACGACATCACTGTAGCTTCGCGGCTATTTTAAATTCTGGCGGAAGATCATCGGTGGAAGCAGCTTTGATTCAATCGCCACGTCATCGGTATGAGTTGCTCTAAGAATCCATCGGTATATGCAACTTGAAAGTCATCGGCAGATGAAGCTTGAAGAACCATCGGCATGTGTACCTTGAACCTCATCGGCAGGTACACGCTTTGAAGTCCATCGGCAGGTGCACGCTTTGAAGTCCATCGGCAGGTGCAAGCTTAACAGCGCCATCGGCAGGTGTGTCTTCAACGCCATCGGCAGATGTATCTTCAACGTCATCGGCAGATGCAAGACGAATAAGCTATCGGCATGAACAAGCTTTGAACTCCATCGGCATATGTATTCTGAATAGCCATCGGTAGATGCATTCTGGAAAGCCATCGGCAGATGCATCTTGGAAAGTTCATCGACAGGAGCAGCTTGAAATGCCATCGGTATGAGTAAAAATATATGCGCTGAACCGCCATCGGCATGTGCAATCTCAAACGCCATCGGTATGAGTATTTTGATAAAACCATCGGCAGAAGCACCATTAAACTCCATCGGTATATGTCTATTTTTAACAACTCATCGGCAGATGAGTTTTCAGCCCTGTACACTTAGCCACGATTGTTAAACAACTAAAATACCATTTTCAAGGTCATTTTCAACAGATTAAAATACTAATGCATATTCGTTATTCTCATTCGCTTAACATAATCAAATTACAATATTAACCATTCAAATACATCATCAAAAACATATTTAGACTTAAACATCATTTAAGTCAACAGAGATGACCCGCTGTTTGGTGGAAGACCAAGAAATAAGGTTTGTGCCTAAAAAGACACAGAAACCACTGGTACTTTTCCGATCATCGGAACATGAAGCCCAATCAGCGTCCATATAACATGTCAAATCATACGAGAGAGAAGTCGAGAACGATATGCCGAGAGAAGGAGTACCGTGCAAATAACGGAGGATTCGCTTGACGGCTTGCCAGTGGACGTCAAAAGGTGCATGCATGAACTGAGAGACTTTGTTGACTGCAAACGCTATATCAGGCCTCGTAAGATAACAATACTGGAGACCGCCAACAATGCTGCGATATAGAAAACCATCACGTAAGGGTGTCCCAAAGTGAATGGATAACACAGGTCCAGTGACCATAGGGGTCGGAACCGGTTTAGAGGAATCCATATTCGCTCTGAGAAGTAGCTCAGAAATGTAGCAAGATTGGGAAAGGTGCATGCCAGCAGACGTCTGAGTGACGGAGATGCCTAAAAAATAGAATAAAGGCCCAAGATCTCGAACTCGAAAGTGAGAGTGTAAGTACAACATGAGCTGGTCTAGGAGGGTAGCAGAGTCACCTGTCACAATGATGTCGTCAACATATACCAGCATGATAAGGATGGATGTGGGCGTATGCCGGATGAAGAGGGACGAGTCAGACCGGGATGCGGAGAAGCCCCAGTTTATTAAAGCAGTGTACAGTTTGGTATACCATGCCCGCGGAGATTGTTTGAGGCCATACAATGCTTTGTGCAGGAAACAGACAGCCGACGGAGAGGAAGAATCGATAAACCCAGGGGCTGTTGCATGTATACTTTCTCAGTTAAATCATCGTGTAAGAAAGCATTGCTGATGTCGAGTTGTCTGATAAGCCAATGAGAGAAGATGCCAATAGAGAGTACTATGCGAACAGTCGTGGGTTTAACCACCGGGCTGAATGTCTCATCATAGTCAACACCTTTAGTCTGATCATAGCCTTTGGCCACAAGACGAGCCTTATATCGGGAAACGGTGCCATCAGAATTGAGCTTAGTTTTGAATACCCACTTGCAGCCACTAAGTTTGGAACCGTGAGGGAGAGGAACTAAGGTCCAAGTGTGGGTTTGGTGAAGGGCGGAAATTTCCTCTGTCATGGCAGCGAGCCAGTGAGGACATTTGACAGCTTGGTTAAAGGTTTTAGGTTCAAGGGCGGGTTGAAGGAGCAAAGCCTTAGGTTTGAAAACACCAACTTTGGCCCGAGTGGTCATAGGGTGGGTGTTAAGGCTGGGAGAATGGGTGATTTAGAGGGGTGTGGGTTGGGGTGAGGGAGGTAAGGGGATGCCAGTAGTAGATGAGATAGGGCAGGGAGAGGAGGGAATAAGGTGACCGGGATGAAGAGGAGGGGATACTGGTAGGATGGAGAGGGACGAGGGTGGAGCAGTAGGGTTAGGAACAGTAGTGAGGTGGGGTATGGAGGGAATGTGAAGTTGAAAAGGAGGCGTTGGGGAAGGAGTGCTAGGTATAGAGGAAAAGGGAAAAATAGACTCAACAAAGGTGACGTGGCGAGAGATGTAAATTTTGTAAGAGGTAGGGTCGAGACATAGAAAGCCTTTATGATGCGGACTAGGACCTAAGAAGACATAGGGAAGAGATCGAGGTTGGAGTTTGTGGCGATTGAAAGGACGAAGAAGTGGAAAGCATAGGCAGCCAAAAACACGAAGGGAAAGATATTTTGGGAGTTTGTGGAACAGACATTCAAAAGGAGACTTGTGGTGGAGGACGGGAGTTGGAAGGACATTGATTAAATTAGTAGCTGTAAGAAAAGCATAAGGCCAGAAATACTGAGGTACATAGGAGTGAAAGAGGAGGGCGAGACTAGTTTCAACTACGTGACGGTTTTTTCTTTCCACACGACCATTTTGATTGGGAGTATATGGACAAGAAATGCGATGTTGAATGCCAAGAGTACGAAACAGAGAAGTAAGAGATTGAAATTCACCTCCTCCGTCGGATTGAATAGATTTAATTTGGGTACTAAACAGATTATGGACAAAATGTGTAAAGGTTTTAAACGTATCGTAAACATCACTTTTCAGCTTGAGAGAAAAAAGCCAGGTGAAATGGGAATGATCATCAACAAACAGAACAAAATAACGAGCACCAGTGATGGATTTAATCGGGGATGGACCCCACACATCCATATGGATCAATTTGAAAGGAAACAGAGCATGAGACTGTGAAATGGGAAAGGAAACGGGAGTTGATGACTTTTACTCATGTTACAAGGAATACAAAGTTCAGACAAAAGATTGCGGGAATTTAAATTACATAAGCCTAACACTTGCTGTAGAACGCGAGGTGTAGGACCGTAATTGTCTAAGAGGGGGGTGAATTAGACTTTTTAATTTTACTAAAATTAAACTTAATTTCTCTTCTTGATTAAAACTTAAATTTAACACAAGTGCTCAAATAATGTAAAGAGAGAGAGAGAGAAATTCGACACCAGTATTTTTACGTGGTTCGGCCAAACTGCCTACGTTCACGCTTCAAGGCTCACCCCTTGAAGATCCTTAACCTTCTCCTCACGAGAATGACTAGATCGGGATTCCGGGCTCCGATCAATTGCCTTTACAATTCTGGATTGAACTTGCCGGGCGTCAATCCACTGCCTTTACAAATAATTTGTGTTTGTGAAATTGATCACAGACTACACTCTCACAGCAGAAATCTCAAGTTCGAGTTTAGAGAGATGTACAGTGATTACAGAGTATGAAAACTTTTGCAGCTTAGGGCTATCAATTGAAAATTCGCAAAAGTTAGTCTACGAGCCTTTTCTTCTGCTTATATACTCTGTATATACTTGCTTCATAGAATTGAATGCTTCTTACTCCAAATAAAAAATGTTACCGTTGGGAAGCATCCGTACTGAAGCAGCTATCCGTTGCATCTGAAAATGTTGTTCGTCGTCGCCATTAAAGGTCTGGAGTTAATGCTTGAAAACGACATCACTGTAGCTTCGCGGCTAACTTTAAATTCTGGCGGAAGATCATAACCAGATGCAGCTTGTAAAATAATGCCACGTCATCGGTAAATGCAACTTGTAGAGCCATCGGCATATGAGGCTTCAAATGTAATCGGCAGCTGACTTAATATGTCATCAGCAGGAATACCATCGGCAAAAGAGTCTTCATATGTCATCGTTATAAGAATCTTTGGATGCCATCGGTATTTGGAGTGTAAAACTTCATCGGTATTTGAAGTGTAAGACCCCATCGGTATTTGCATCTTGTAGGGCCATCGGCAGATGAGTCTTTGAATGCCATCGGCATTTGAATCTTCGTAAGCTATTGGCAGATGAGTCCTTGGAGTTTTGTCGTCTAGTGATCGACATGAGAAACCTTGAACGACATCGGCAGATGCAGCTACAAAGCAATCGGCATGAACATCTTTAAACGCCATCGGCACGAGTTTCTTTAAACACCATCGGCACGAGTTTCTTTAAAATGCCATCGGCAGATGTAAACTTTGAACTCCATCGGCAGAGACAACCGTAAATACTATCGGCATGAGAATCCTTGAACAGTGTCGGCAAGAGTAGCATCAAATGCTATCGGCAGATTGCATCTTGACACGTCATCGGCACAAGCACGCACTGAACGACTTCTTCTTCTGTCTTTTAGCAATCGGCAGAAGCCTTCATTTCTTTGTCGTCTTGTGATCGGCACAAGGAACAACTAATTTTAGCCCTGTTTAACTATTCAGCCCTGTATACTCAATACAATTTATTAGATAACTAAAATACCCTTTCAAGGGTATTTCCAAATAACCTCATATTCATTATTCTCATTAAATACACATAATCAAATTACATTATTTATCCTTTAAATACATCATCAAAAACATATTATGACTTAAACACTCTATAAGTCAACAATCTCCCCTTTTTGATGATGACAATATGAATTTGATTAATTTAAATACTCCCCCATAATTTTAGCTGCTCCCCCATAGTATATGCATTTTATTCAGTTAACCATACAGAGCAAATCCAAAACACAGAGCAAGCATATATCCAAAAAAATATATATCCAGAATGCTAACTAATCAGACTCAAAGCAAATATATATATTCAGAATGCTAACTAAGTCAGACTCAATCATCAAATACACTATTCTCCCCCATTGACATTATCAAAAACAGATTAGAGAAAGAGCAGAAGCAATGCATTAATGAAAGAAACAGAGAAATTGTATTTGAATACCAATTAATGTGTTTACAAGACAAAAAAAATAAAAACTTAGGAAGAACTACTTGAAGAAACCTACAAATCGTGTCCAAAAGGCTTGATGAAGCCATGATGGCACGGCACGATTTGAAGAAATATAAGCATCTACAAGCTCTGGAAGGGAGCGATTATTCAGAGGGATAGGTGGCTGATATACCACTATGGCCAGACAAGGAGGAGGCCTCACATATTGTCCTCAGGTAAGAACAGCACACCATCTGTAATTTCCTTCATTGTTTCCTCAAAAGAAAGAAATTCTCCTTGTATTTTATTTTGGTACGCACGGAGAGGCAAAATGGTCTAATGCTCTGTTTACCCCACGATCTACCTATCCCACTACATAATAAATAAGTCGCCTCAGGTGGAAGGCCACCATATTCAAACCGCCGCAACAGGATCAGAATATTACCATGAATATCTCCTGTTAAAACATACCATGCCACAAAAATATTAGGAGTTGATAGCATAAAAACTGAGCAATCGGAATTTATACACTCTTCACCTCATATGAGAATAAATGGAGGCCTCTCCTTCCCAACAATAATTAAATAACATTCCAAGGTTGGTATTGAAATCCTTTTCCTCTCTTTCTCCACAAAAAAAAGTCGTACATGAACAGCAGGTGCTGCAAACACGTCATAAAGATAAATCCCATAAGCACCTGAATTTGCAACAGATAAAGTACATACACTGTCCCATTCCAATGTCCATTAATTAGTTAATAGTCGAATTTGAACAAATTCCTATATTTTCTCTCTTTAACATTGCTGTACTTTCCAAAGCATATTGATGCATATAAACACATTGAAGCGCAAATCAGTCACAATCCTCAGCCTAAGCAAGTATTTAATAGGTAAATCGGAACATGAATATTCATTGTTGCCCCAGAAAGAATATCAATCGCACTACGTGAAAAACATACATTCCACATACAGTTTCATAACATAAAACAAAGCTAGCGATTATCGTGCAGAATTCCAAACTTTAGCATTAAGAATAAATTATCAACACTTTCTAATAAGACTACGAAAATTTTGCTCATAAGCAAAACACTGAAGAACTTCACAGTGGTATAATTATTCTTTCAATCTATAGAAAAAGAACGAGTAAAAAAAAGATTGCACCTCTTTTTTGACTTTGAAAAACCATATGTCCATACAGACAACGATAAAAAATCTATTATGAAGTTAATTATAAGATAA